>CABHPR010137385.1:0-41590 GCA_902168415.1 Peromyscus melanophrys | reverse complement strand
ACACACACACACACACACACACACACACACACACACACACACACACACTTCCAACCAATGTAGATACTTGGCTTGAGAAACTCTTTCTTGTGGACATACAGATGGAAAAGTTAAAATGAAAACCCTCAAACTTAGGCACAATGATCTTTATTTTTCACTTTGTTCTAATGAACAACTCCGAGTATTTACTCAAAATTCTTTTCAACAAATTTCATTTTCTATGATTCACATGAAATTATTTTATACCGTATATGGGATATAAGAGAAGGATATACTATTATTCAAATATAATTGTTTAAATAAAGATGATAATAGTCTCAAACTAACATGTGAAGGAAAATAATAGGACCTGACATGTATGCCTTTGGACAAAAAGATAACATTGCCTTACCATTAATTTCCAGTATCCTCAAAAATTACCAATCATATTTGATGCTTGATGTTATATTACAATATACATATCTGACATCTATTTTGTGTCAAGATGTGTACTAAAATATCAGGTACATATTATGCTCATAATATCTATACTAATATGTTAGGATACTGTATTGGTATCCACATAAATACAATCATAAATAAATATGACCTCCAAAAAATGAATAATGTTAATGATGTTTAACTGCACTCATTTAACCCTAAAACTCCAACACACAGAAGGTCCTATGACTGCCTCCATTTTTCAAGCAAGAAAAATACTGTGCACAAAGATCTGAGCAGTTATATATTTAGCCATTGTTATAATCTGATCCTGAAATGTTGATCAGCATTAGCTCTGCTGTTTCAGGTAGTCTTTTGCACATCTGGTAATAACAATGCCAGTGAGGAAGATTATAGATAACTAAGATGCATTGGAAGAGCAAAGACAGAGGGCATGGATTGATAACTGTCATTCATAGTAACTGAAGAACTTCCTCTTTCAAACCTCTTTTTCTTTTTGAGAAATAAGCATTGAAGATATTTCCAGTGGATGCCTATTATCTAATATGGGTGAAAGAGTTACTTAAAGAAAGTTAAGTTTAAAAAATCCTATGGACAGAATGAGAGATTATTCTATAAATAACTCCAGGTCGGTTTCTTTCTTTCTAACAAAATCAAATCATACCTGATTCTGGCGTCCTAACAATGGTACTGTCAATATATCCTGCTTCCGTGGTAACAGCTGAAACTTCAAAGAGATATGTTGTATATGGCCTCAAGTGAGTCACCACAAAACTGACGGGCTCTTTCCACACAGAGCTGATTTTATTCCGTGCCAACGTGCTGGATGAATGTGTAGTACGAAGAGGAGGCGTAACTCTAGCGAGGGTTGGAGAAGGGCTAGTGGTACTCCACAGAAAAGATTCACTGTTCTCCTAATGAGTGAAGGAAATTGCAGTAGGAATAATCACATGATACCTCTAGATAAACGTAAAAAACACAACCCATTTATTTTTTCTTTATACTTATAAATATTATTTTTCAATGTGTGTGATAAATTTAACAAATTGAGTTTCAGGAAAAAAATTGCTAGATTTTGATTATAGTCACTAATGTCTATAATATTAGGACATAATATTAGGCTATAATATCTTTTATATCTATTGTACTTTAATCTTGAAATCTGATGTAGAATTTAAAGTAGAATAAAATGAAGGTAAAACACCAGCTAAATCATCAATAAGAATTTTTAAAATTCATGTTAAACAAATAGAACAAAAGACCTAAGAAATTTCAATCTATGTTCTTAACTATTCCTACCATTTTTTAAATCATAAGTACTCAAATAAAGCAAAACAACATTAAAAATGTTATGTTCTCAGATAGGATGCATATGCAGATACGTATGTGTGTGTATTCAAAATAGACTGTAATTCAAAAGATTTTTGAGACTTCACTAAACTATTTAAAACAAAATAACTTTGCTTGATTCTTTCTACATCAGTAATAACACAATAAAAAATACTGAAGATAATTTGGAAGAAAGCATTACAATAGAGTTTCCATAAGTTTCACTTCTATGAAAAAAAGGCAATACTTTCACAAAGACAAGCCACCAAACAGCCTACCAGTTTAATCTTGCATTGACTATGCATTCCCCTACAGGTACTTTCTCCTATAACACATGAGCTTATGGCCTCTACTCCAGTAGGGTCTACACTTTCACACCTCACTTAAAAAGTGCCCCCTGTTCTTCCTCCATTACTGAACCAAATGCTGTCCCCTTAATGTAGTATTTCAAGATCTGCCTAAGAGATGTTATCTTCCAATCTTTAATTCAAACCCCTAAAATACCGTCAGTTTCACATAACGTGACACTTATGGTCTAAGAGTATAATCCTGCAAAATATGAAAACTTGAAGATGCAAGCTTAATAAAAATTTTGATGTGCAAAATACTCACATTACATTCAGGCAATTTCCCAGTCAAAATATCCTCTACTTTGATGGAGACATCCTTCACTACTATGCCACTTCTGGCATGTTTGACACTGATCTTGAAGCCGGTGATTTTGCCATTTGGTTGCCGAGGCAAATACCAAATCAAGTTTACTGCGGAATAGTTTAGGGCTTCAACTGTGAGATTGACCACTTTACCTGGAGCTGAGGGTAGGAGGAGAGGGTAGGAGGACAGGTTGGAAGAGAGGGGAAGCTGTTGTAAAATTTAAGCTATTTACGTTCTTCAGAGATACTAAATTTCCACATAATATGAAACTAAATATGTAATACCTTGAATAAAATCATCTTTCTACCTAAATATATACTCATTTATTTCACCTTAAATTTTTTTACAAAATGGACTTAACCATATCTGCATATTTCAGAATTACTGATTTAGCATATCCATTCATTCCATGAAGCTTTTTAAATACACATAAAAACTATTCAATCAATAGTTAGTTGTGAATATACAAACAAGTATGGGCTGAAATTTTACTTCCTTAAATATTTTTTGGAATTATGTAGGTAGGTACTGTAGAAGTTGAGTAAAAGTGATCAATTCAAACTTGTAGCCCAAATACACAAAATTCATATCTGAAAAGTTTATAAATATCTAGTGTCTAACATTAAGTACATAGATATCCAAATAATTCATGATTTTTTTTATTTTGAGTTTTTATATTCCCTCAAAATTAACCTTTCCCCCAAATATCTTACTATCAATTATTAACTATCCATAATGGTAATCTGTAGTTTCAGTGACAACTATATTACATCACAGTGAAATGAAACTGTGTACATTAATTTAAGTATGCAAATAAATTATCAAGATATTTCAGATTATAGAATAAAACAAAAATGCTTTCAGTAAAACTACATCTAATAATAATGGTGACTGGTATTAAGATGCCAAATGGCTAGAGTTTATGTTTCTACTGTTTCAAAAATGCCAAAATCTGTAGTAAAAAAGTCTGTGTAAATCAATGCAACAAGTTGGGTCCTGAGATTCAATACAAGTTAGGCAGTAAGAATGAAGAACGACAATGTAATGTCAAAATGACATTAATAACAGAAGTAAATTAACCACAGTTATTGAGAGTGGTTACTAATAGATAAAATAATAAATGGAAAGTTTTAAAGAGAATTGATAAAACGGAGTTGAAATTTAAGAAGTCTGTTAAATATTTAATATTTAATTTATTGGAGGTCTGCAAAATACAATAAAACAAAGGAGCAGAGGTTGTTAAATGCATAATACTGTAAAACTGCAACATCCTGTTTACTTAGGTAATATTGTATCCTTCTGAGGTCTTTGATGTAGTTGAAGACTAGATAGTTATAATCATAATTTTCCTTGGTTATGATAAAAGATAAATTAGATACAATATTTTAGACTCACAAATATAGAATAGATAAAATATTTTCTTTAATTTTATAAAATACAAATAAACTAGATATTGAAACTGTAATTCTTGCTTGATATATGTAATTTTACTTGGTTAAAGTTAAAACCTTCCTTTTGTTTAGAAAGAAAAGGGGAAGTGATGGGAGAATGTATTTTTGCATGCTGTGAAAATATGTTGCTCTGATTGGTTGAAAAATAAAGCTGTTTGGCCAATGGTGAGGCAGAATAAATAGGGTTAGGCGGGACATTCTACCTAAAGAGGAAGAAGAAGAAAGGCAGAACAGAGAGGATGCTGCCAGCCGCTGCCATGAGAAGCAAGATGTAAAGATACCAGTAAGCCACAAGGCATGTGGCAAGGTATAGATTTATAGAAATGGGTTAATTTAAGATATAAGATCTAGCTAGCGAGAAGCCTGAGCCAATAGGCCACACAGTTTGTAATTAATGTAAGCCTCTGTGTGCTCATTTGGGTCTGAGCGGCTGTGTGACCGCAAGGATGCAGGAGCCAGGTGGGCACAGGAAAACTTTCAGTTACACATCCCATGTATTCTATAGAATTTAATATCTCTTAAACCAGTAACTTTGATTGCTGAATGCACTACACATTTTTTTCTATACTGACCATTGTATCCTCTTCATGTACCAGGATGGTAAATTATGCTTAGCAATTGGGAGAATTTTACACACACACACACACACACACACACACACACACACACACACACATATATATATATGAGTGACATATATATCATTCATAATTTCAAAAAGCATAGAAATTACTGTATAGCCTTCTAATCTACCTGGCATATTAATACACATATTTGTTTATTTTATCCCATTAGAATATAAGGTCCATGGTAAATATTTGTTAATTGGTGATACTGTTGTCTATTTTTCTGTACATTTATTTGATTCTAATTGGATTGGAGGTATTTTAGTCATCTAAGGAGGAAATGAAAATGGGCTGGCCAAGCAAGATTTGCAGTGTGGGTTAAGACACCTTGGATATGTTTTATTAAAGTGCTTCCAAGGGTTGCTGGTCGATTTAGACATTACTTGGAGGGAGGAACTGAGGATGACATCAAAGATTCCCCTCAGCCACAGGAAGAAGGGAGATGTGTGAACTAGTGTGGTTGTGGCTGAGTGTTACAAAATGATACGTTAATCACCAAAGTCCGCATTTTCACGTCTAATGTCACAAAATGCTTATCAGTGGTGCTAATAGGAAAAGATATACTCACCTACTTGGCAATAGTCTATTTGCATCACTATCTAGTCATGGGGACATATATGCATGGGAAGAAAAAGATGAGCCACCAATGTACCAAAATATTCATAAAGGTGTTTTATAAGCTTGCCTACTTGTAAGCCCAGCAGGCAGGACACTTAATGAGCAAGAGTTAAGTATGAGGCCAGCCTGTATGGCATAGTGACTTCAAGGCTAGCCTAGGCTGCAGAGAAAGAATTGTTCTTAAAAATAAATAAATTAAATTAAAATAGAGCTGTTTTGCCTGACAAGACAATAAATGATTTTTTTATTTTATTTTTCTTGTGCTTTCAAACATTTTGCTCCCAATGTTATACTAAATAGCTGTTATGATTAGAAAGAACAATTTTGTTTTTCACAATGCTTTTACTGCCCCAAATAACTAAAAGGAATTGAAAGAGCATTCTCAATAATTTTATGCATTTTGCATCATATTTTCATCACGTTCCAATTTTTTAAACGTTAAGAACTCATGACTAAATTACTTTAGAGTTAATGACTTAAGAAAGTTACCACTTTCTGCAGTTTGGAAAAGAAATGGGTCACTAAACACTCCAATGCCAGCACTGTTTTCGGCCGCAACCTGAAACAGATCAAGAGTTTGATGTTCAAATTCTTTGCTTTCTAAATACACAGAATCTGAAATGATACATCTTTCATTTCCCTCCGCCACCAAGGTAAGCTCTAAAAGAGTTTTCCTGTAATTCTTACAATATTCCTAAAATAGAAAGTGACATGGGTGGATAGTGGGTAGGTCATGTAATCCAACTAGGAGCTAGTCTGGCCAACATCCTTCAGATGAAAATACTGGGTGAGAGAGAAGTCAGAAGGCTTGGCCATGTTCATAAAAGAAATATGGTAGAACTTGAATTCAGTTGAAATATTTTTTCCAAAACTCAGTCTTTATCCACTATATGTACTACACAAAGGACAGACTATTCATATGAAATCAGACATTAAGATTCAAACTCTATAATTGGGCAAATGGGTACTCGGGAAAAAGTACCAGTGAAAAATAAGTTGGATTAACAACATAGAGAACAAAGTCAAAATTTAACGGAAACACAAACTATTTTGCATAATTTAGTAAGGTAGATCAATGGGCAGAGAAAACACTGTAAATGGCAAAGAGACTCCTAAGCCTTTACAAAATGCCATGAATGGAACCAGACAATCTTGTAGTTCTTCCACTCGCCAGACAGGAAACTTTAGGTAATTTGCTTAACTCTTCTAGGGCACATGTTTTTCTCATACTTAACTGGGAATAATAATATGTCACAGGGTTTTTTTCCAAGACTAACTGAAATAATATAGGTAGACCACTTTACAGGATTCCCCCTTAGGTGTTACTTATACTGAAGATATCAAATGTACCATGCCAAATTCCCTTTGGAATTCATCAATGGCTAACATTTATTTGAAGAAAGCATATGTCACAACAGTGATTTATGAAGTGTGGGATGAAACATAGACTACAGGCTTCTTAATAAGACTGAAATGAGAGAATTCAGAGAAATAAAATGAGAACCCATAAAAATAGAACTAAGCAGAACTAGCCTGGACAAACCGACTTGCTCTGAACAATAATTTCTTACATCCCATTAAATTCAATATTTATTATACCCAGGAGTGCATGTTGTGATACTAGTTAACCCAAATATGCACATGTTTCTAGAAAACACATTATGCAATTTTCAGATATCAAAAACCTTTCTTACAAAATCTTACATCATGTTTTATCATCAAGGAAGGCCACCACAGTTAGTAAGGCCACACACTCAGTTTTTACACATTTTCTTCTCTATACTCACTTATTGTCAAGACTAAAAGAAAAGACGCATGCCAGGGCTGGTGAGATGGCTCAGAAGGTAAGGACTTTTGCCACCAAGCCTGACAACCTGAGTCAGAGCACTGGAACCCATGAGGTAGAAGGAAAGAATCAACTCATACAAATTGTCCTTTGACCTCAACACATGTCCAGTTGTACCATGACATGTACATCCCCTGGAATACACACCTCATGTAACACAATAAATAAATAATAAATAAGTGGAGTTTTTTTTTTAAAGAAAAAAGGCATATATATTAAGTTGGAAATAGCAAGGAGATGAGAAGATGCCCCTGTTCTTTACTTCCTCATCTGCAAATGTCATAGCTATCCCTAATTGCAAACATTTCTACTTAATCCCATACAGCACTGCTTTGTGTAAGTTCATCTTTAGCATTCAAATAAAACATTAAAACATGAATCGTTAACATTGTAAAGTAACACATACTTTTAGAAATACAAAAGTGAGTAAGAGCTCAACAACAATTTTGTGAGTGAAACAGACTTGAACTCATTATTTTTAGTAAAACTGTATCTTCAATAGTTTTCAATCCATTATCCAAAAGTTTAGCAATGTACATTCAAGCTCAACAGGGTTAGAAGAAAACACCAACGTTAAATTTAAGTCCGATTAAAAAGAACTGTATTTTAGTCTTGAGATGTAGATTGGCAGCTGAGCATTTGCCCAACATACATCAGGCTCTGGGTTCCATCCTTGCACCACAAAAAATTTAAAATAATCAATATGTGGCATGTAATATGTTCACTTTGAAACCTGAAGTATTGAATTTAAACTTAACTTGCTTTCCATAGAAGATATTAAGCTAAAGCTTTTCAAAATGGATAATATATAAATATATTCATCTACTTAGAGATGAAGAAAGATTACAATTACTTCACCAGGTTTTACATTTAGAGTTGAGTGTTGAACACATGCAGCCTGCCAGTCTTCAGTGACTCAGAGCATTCAGCTAGCACATTTACACTGTGACAAAAACTCTTGCACTTTTCTCATGGATTTACTATTTAATACTAAGTATCCATTCACAAAACATTTACCTTAATCTCATATGTTGTTCCAGGGTTAAGGTTAGTAAGAAGAACCTCCAGACTGTCTGGCTTTGCTCTCGCTCGGGTGTATGCTGTCTGCATCCACGGGCACACTTCCTTATATTTAACAACATAAGATAGGATCCTTCCATTTGGGTTAGGTGGGGTATTCCATGAAAGAAGAATCCCAGCAGATCCAACTCTCTCCCCAGCTAGGAAGACTGGAGGCCCTGGTTCTATTTTTTAAAACATACATTATTATTAAATGATCAGATAATTATTCTATTTCTACCAAAAAAGTTTTTAAAAAAGTATTTATAAATGTGAATGTTTGAAGTTCCCAGAAACCAGTATGAATTTATTCTCCCAAGAGCTTTGCTATTTAAAAAAAAAAAACAAGACTAAGAAATAATTTTTTGAGATAATACCACATTCTTTTGTAAGAATGTAAAAAATGGAATGCTACTAAACACTACATGCCAAATATACTTTTGGTGCCAAGTCATTTTTTGAAAGAATTTGTTCATACAAGGTTTACCTGCAAGAACTAAGAAAAGAAAAAAAAAAAAAACAGCCTTATGAACTGAATAATCTCTCCTTAACAAGAATGGTGAGCTTGTTTTCTTGGCTCTAATAATCCAAATGTCACCATTAACAGTCTCTCTGATCCACTTCACAAGCAAATACAATTACCTTTTCTCTTTGAAAGTAAAAGAAACCAAAGAGCCCAGAGAAGGCAGGTTCTAAACATTTTCTCAGCTTTCCACTTGACTTTTAATTACTCTATACTGATTTCATACATATAATGCAAATGTTGCCTGTGTAGGTATTTCTATCTAACAGAGTTATAATGAGGGCTGCCTGTGTAGGTATTTCTATCCAACAGAGTTATAATGAGGAAACACACTTTAAAAAGTAATCGAAAGCATGGACTTACTTGTCACGTTTATTGTCACTGTTCTACTCACAGGTGAGCTGTATGTTGTAGCAGAAATTGAAGACAGCGTTACATCGTAACCGGTGCCATAAATAGCGTCGGAAACATCAACCTAGAATGCCGAGAGTAAATACCACATTATTTCTGAAAAGCAAGTTACAATAATAAATCTATCATTATTTTAAAAGTTAACACTTCTCTGTATAACTGTACTGTTTAAAATTTCAAAAGTGAAGTTCCATATCATTCCAAACTATGAATTTGTTATATTAAGTAACTGTTTGCTAAGTAACATAAAATAAGATGGAAACGTACAAAATGCCCTGTGTTATCAAAGTGTAAATCAGTATTTCTACCCACGCCAGCTCTTTGTCAACAAGGAAACAATGGCATCTTCAAAACATTTACAGTCTTTTACTTAGCCCCTTATATTTTAAGAGTACATATAAAATACCTGTGTCTCTGAAGTTCCAATAAAAAGGAAAAGGAAAAAGAAAAGAAAATCCATCATTATTACATTTTTTCATGCGGTAGAATCACATTGACGGCTCTGGAGAGAAATGTTGCCTGCATTAATGATTTAAAGTAGATTCTCCTGGCAAGTACACAATTAATGAGCCTGGATTACTCAATAGCTCTGCCCTTTCTTTGTTAAACTATTCATGAACTCTTGGATGGATGACTGTAGGTTCAGTTCACACACACACACACACACATACACACACACACCCGGGGGAAGACAGAAAGAGAGATAAGACAGAAAAGACATCACTAAGATAAAACCCCAGGAAGCTGAAACTTATACTCATTAATTTGACATCGATCTTTTTTTTGTCTACATCTTTTGCTTTTAAAATCCATTCAAGGAAAAGAATTTATGAGTTGTATACAGAATTTTCCTGCCAGGACCAAATATAAACATACACACAAGCTGACCAAGTTTGAGAATGAAAACTATACCTGATATTCTCCACCTCCAAGATCTATGATAGTAACAAAGCCATGGCCAGGAACAAGATCCACTAGAAACATCTCCCTACGGCCTCATGGCAGGCTCCAAAGCAGAGAAAAGCATCTTGGAGGCAGAGTGAAGTCTTTAGTATGGTTTTTCTCTCAGATTTTTCTCTTTACTCTTGAGTTGTTTTCAGTTCTGATGCTGAAAAATAGAGGTTTACATACAGTATATGTTCCAAATTTTTTTTGAAAATCAACAGCCTACAGTGGCATTTTTAATTAATCAAATTGTTAGAAAACAGTGACTCCTAAATGACCTTTATACACGGATGTATATTTTCAATGACATTTATTTTCTTAATTTTTAAATGTAATTATGAGAATTAACATGAATTTGTTTGTTCCTGGGATATTTCTGAGTTCACATACTCTGTTGGTTAATCTGCTTGGTTTTTTTTACGGTTATGTTCTATTTGAGCATTAAAATCACTTTAAAATCATGTAGACTCCCTGATTGACTAGGTGGTTTATCACAGAGGATAATTGGGAAAATTGTGACAAAAATTCACACATTTCTGATTAGGATTGAGGTACATGTTTCTTTAAAAGAGTAGTTTTCATACCGGAAATGAAATATGAGTTTTTAAAAGATAAGGGCCGATTGTCCTCACCAGTTCAGGTGTGTTATTCCACCTATGATTCCGCTGCTGTTTCTGCTGCCTGGAATCCTTAACCAGAGCTTCCACACAGAGTGTGTGGCCAATGAGACATGTTGGTGTTCTGCCTTATCTCAGGAGTGGATTCCAAACAATATAGGTGGAGGGAGAGAGGCGAGGAAGCCAAGCCTATCAAAACACACCGATACAGACCCAATCCAACACCAAAAGGATGGGGTCTGGAATAACTCACTGGACTCCATTTTTTTCATTTCAAAACTCCACTCATAGGGATGATTTTACAATGGTATAATAAAAAAAAATGTACACTCCTTAACAAAAGCATTATGCACTCACATAAATTTGAAAGTAACCTAACATGATTTTTTTTTAGTATTTTAAAGATGATATTTTTATCACGTCTTTCTTATTATTTGTTTTGTGTGCATGTGTGTAGCGGTTTGTTCCCCATAGTCTCAGACATTTGAATATTTGGTCCTGAGAAAAGACGGCAGCTAAATTGCCCAGCGGTGCTGGCGCACGCCTTTAATCCCAGCATTCGAGAGACAGAGCCAGGCGGATCTCTGTGAGTTCGAGGCCAGCCTGGGCTACAGAGTGAGTTCCAGGACAGGCACAAAGCTACACAGAGAAACCTTGTCTCAAAAAACCAAAAAAAAAAAAAAATAGCAGATGAACATGCTAGACATAAAAAAAAAAAAAAAATGGGATAACCAAGAAAAGACAGACTGTTTCTGGCATTGAGTCTGATGGTCATATAAGATATACAAGACATTTTAAATTTGTTTTCCCCTAAAGCAGTGGGGATGGTTTTCAGTAGAAAAGCAACAGCCTAGCTTGCTTTGATTGTTTTAAGGACTGATTTAGAATATGGCATATGAATTCAGAGTCATAAAAAGTGGGAATGGGAGACGAAGGTCCAGGGTTCCGTGAGACTCTAAGGAGAGACAAGGGAGAGATGGAGTTATGCAAGATTCAGGGGATAGCTTGAAGACTGGATTCACTGAGAAGGTTTTGCCATAGTAAGCCTGTAAGTAGCTATCCATGGAATTTAATCACCCAGGTGTAGCAAAAGACAAAGCAAAGATACTCTCAAACTTCATCATTTTAAAAATAATATTGAGCCGGGCGGTGGTGGCACACGCCTTTAATCCCAGCACTCGGGAGGCAGAGCCAGGTGGATCTCTGTGAGTTCGAGGCCAGCCTGGGCTACCAAGTGAGTCCCAGGAAAGGTGCAAAGCTACACAGAGAAACCCTGTCTCAAAAAACCAAAATAATAATAATAATAATAATAATAATAATAATAATAATATTGAAAAAATCAAATGGTAAAATTATCTGGAATTTTAAGAAAATAAAATAGCACCATATTAAAATTGGCTGGGGCTAGCCAAATGAGTTCTGTTCTTAGATTTTTATCCTGGATGATAATTTACCAGAAGTTAATCCTCAGTGTCTTCACACATCAAGTGATCAAATCATTATATCATATAAGTCCTTTAAAGTTAGTTTTTCTTTTATTATGGTAAATTTCTGGGACCTAAATATGTCCCTGCACCCTGTGGTCCTTTAAGGCTACTCTGACCAGCTAACCTACAATATGAGTTACAGGAGGAGTTTCTCATTTTCTTCTGACTGTATTTTAAGGTAAAGAAAAACATGTAAAATGAACTTTAATATTTCATTTAACCTAATCTATCAGAACCACCACTTTATATGTATCAACATAAAACTATTAATGATTTCATTAATTTTCACATTAACTTTGAAATGGTGTGTGGGTTTGACATTTATGGCACATCTGAACTTTCTGGCCACTTGTCAAGATTTGATGGCAACAAGTCACTAATTGCTACACGTTAGACAATGTAGTCCACTGTAACCCTTAAATATTTTGGCATGGGATTTTAATGCTGGAGAATAACAGAAATTTGATCAGTGTCTATAAGGAAAATAATTCAAAGATATTAAGGGTTTGTTTTGACACAAATGACAAATAACCTTTGAGGAAAAAAAATAAAATACAGAATGGAAGTGAATAGCACCACTGCCAGGACTTTGGTGGATTCTAACTTCAAAAGAATATTTGCAAAGCAGAATCAAGGCCTGACATACCTCAAGAGTGCCACAAAAGATTCACGCAGGTCTATCAAAATGTATTAAAAGTCAACACTATCAAGTTTCATTTATATTTGCAATGTAGCAAAACTATCTGATAAGCTTCAAATACCACATTTAAATATTTCTGTAGCTAAACCATAGCTTGGGCATAATATACGCTATGTCTGATAACTAATGTATCTAAGCTTAAGAAATACAAAACAAAAAGAACTCTTGGAAAGATTATGATGCACCTTTACACACTTGCATCAGTTCAAGGAACAAGCCAGGCAGTGGTGACACAAGCCTTTAATCCCAGCGCTCAGGAGGCAGAGGCAGAGGCAGGCAGATCTCTGTGAGTTCAAAGCCAGCCTGATCTATAGAGCGAGTTCCAGGACAGCCAGGGCTACACAGAGAAACTCTGTCTTGGAAAAAAAAATTCAAGGAACAATATCAATGGATACTATTATTTCCATGTAAAATGGTAAATGAATTTAGGTAATTTTACCCAAATCTCATTTAAATGGGTAAATAACAGAGCCAAAATTTAGACCCAGGGCAATGACTTCAAGTTTTAATTAACATGATAGCAAATATTTCTAATTTTCACATAGTAGTTAACAAATAGCAGCAGCTCTCCCCACCCCAAGAAAAAAGTATTGAACAAAGCCACATTTAGGGGACACTTAAGCACCGAATAGGTTGACCTATCATTCTCCTTTCAAGTTGAAGGTCATCATATAAGCTTAAGAGACACAATCTAAATGTCATATGACAAAGTGTCATATATTCATCTAGTCCCTTTAGCACCCAGAGTGGCTAAACTTGAACTATTTTATCAATTCCCTACCTTAAAAGACTTTCCAGGAAACCCAAGCAGCATAGAGTAGAACATGATGCCATAAGAAGAAGGTAATAAGAGATAGCAATGGTGAAGCCAGAGCTTGGAATGGACAGTCAGAACAATGACCCCCAAGGCCTTCCAGCAAATTCATACATGTTCCTAAGGACAGAGCTACATATAGACATTATTAAGCATATTTCACTGAAAACCAGTCCATGCATAAAAACCAACAACAAAGAGAGTTACTAAAATGCACAACCAAAATACAAAAGACCCCACAAAATATTGTGAAGAAAATCAATGAATGATAAACGACATATCTCATGCTAGTCTATCTTCCACATAACCTGGGCCAGGTCACTAAATTGCTCATTAAAACTTTGAGAATCCCCATTGACTTTAGATATTTCCAGTTCTATAATCTGAGAGTTCTAATAACCTGAATATTTTTTAATTCACTGAAGGCTAATCATCCCGTCTTTATTTTTCTTCACTGCATGCTTCTACAGCTAAATAGAAACAATTATAATTTATTTTATAAATTATTTAGACTTTATTTGTTTGATAAATAATATGCTGTGTGGTAGGGTTAGAAACAGTTTCCTAGGCAGATATGCTCAACCATCTTCTGGAAATAAAACTTTCTTACTGAGAGAGGGAAATCATGAAATCTAGATACATTTCAGTGTTTACTGACTAATAGGTGTCGCTGACAACATTCCTTGCTTGTCTGGCATGGGAAGATAAGGAGAGTGAGTGGAATTCTGGAAACCTGAGGTATGAGAGGGGTAGTAGCAGAGAGTAACACACAATTACACATGGATATTATCTTGATGGAATGCTACATTCAGACACAGTGAGTCATATTAACACATTGATGAAAGGTACAAAGAAAAGAATTTTACATGATCTAAACATAAAATTTTGTAACCTCTTAATGGAATAAAAACACACAGAGTTATCATCTCCAAAAAGAGCATATAAAGAATGCACAGGCATCAGAACCCAAGTGAGGAAAGCATAATTTGTGCCTTAGTTGAACTCTCAAAGGGTGTTTGGAGAGCTGGGATGATAAATTTTATATGAAGAGAGAAACGATCCCAATTATGCAAGCACACTTCGCTGAGCAACTGGGATATTGTTGCCCAATTCATTAAACTTTAACAAATAATCTCATTGATTGAGAGTGACTCGAATAACCGTTAGCAGCATAATGTTATCCAATAACGATAATATGAATTCTAAAGATCAATATGCTTCTAAAAATATCATCTTTACTTAATAACAGATGCATAATTTTCAGTCTCTGAAGAGCATGTAGTAAGACACCATGGTGGGGTTATATATTCCATCTTACAATGAATAATTTTAATTGGCCTCAGTGTAACACATGAAAAGATCATTCCCTATGGCACATGACCTAAAATGTAAAGTTTAGGACAGATATGCAGGGTAAGAAATGACAATCCTTTACAATTAACATTAAAAATTCCTGAGTATTTACCTCCAAATACCTGCACTGAATATAGGAATGAAGTGAATCATTCTAGAAAGGACAGAATTTTTCATGAACGATCTATTATTCAGGATGTCTCTGTCTTGAATGACATTTACAAATGACAAATAGGATGCTCACTCCTGACTTCATGACCTTGCTAATATAGAATATCCTGCCCTCTTTTCCATGAGTCTGACGCTGTGGCTTAGTAAAGGTTCATCTCAAGTTCAGCTCTTCTCTAATATTGTCATTCAGAATTAATATCTGCTTTTCACAATCACCCCAAACATATGTGGAAATTACTTTGTGTGTGGCATTTCGTTATCCAGCAAATACTTATTGAGCACATACTAAAAGGGCAACATGATTCCAGGAACCAATTTGTTTTGGCAAAACAGAAAGGTTTCTGGGTGAAGGGAAGTTACTCCCAGCATTGGCGCCTGCTGACAAATGACTATGTAAATGAACAAATCAGATAATCAAATCACAGATGCACTAGAAAGAGAAGTTTTGTTTAAATTTGACAACCAGGGAGGAAGATAAAATTATATTTAAACTGAGAGAGCAATGATAGGGAAAAAAAAAAGTTAATCCAATCCGGATGTGGAATGTCCAAGCAAAGTGAATGTGCTTGTCATCTAACGGGGATGTGGTTGGAGATCTGAGGAACAAAGAGATATAAACATCTGCTACATAGTCACTCAGTGGGCTGGAAAATTAGATAAAGATCAATCAGGGGAGGTCTCCAAAACCATTGTTCAGGAAGTATTTGAAAAGCAAGCGGACAAATGTTAAAAACCGATACTGTACGAACAGCAAGGAAGTCTAAAATGGTAGTCAAGTGTGAAAAGGGGGGGGTCATGTGTCACCTGGGTTGTCTTGGTGAGTAAAGGAAGGTGACTGAAGGGGAGATGGGAAGAAATGGACAGACTCAGGGTGTGCTTTTTAAGATGAATGCCATGCTTCTGAAACTGAGCAGAAGACTAAATACGTTTCTTCAGGTACTGAGAAGATGGTTCACTCACTAAAATATGCTTCTCTGGTTGTGCATAGCCACGGGACTCGTAATCATACAAAACAGTGAGAAAAGCAAAAGAAATTCCTGTCCTGGAGTTTGCAAAACAGAGCATTTGCTGAACATCATCTTGATGAGTTTTCTCAGCCAATCAATAGACAGCCCTTTCATGGGTAGGGAACTAGGAACAGAGAATAATAAGCAGTCCAAGGTTTTGCACTGGGCATGAAATCAGAATTCAGAGGACAGAATCCCTGGCTCATGACTCTTCCACACAATCTACCTGCCCACCCTTATAAAATCTCACACAAACTGACCAAGGATAAGCATACCAAAACTGCATCAAATGACAACATTTTGTAGCTATCACCTGGGGTTTTGAAAGAGGAAGCTGTGGAGAAAAATAAATCACTGCATTATTTAGGACACAACTCTAGGACTCTATCGCTAAACAGGCGAAAGTTTCCTCAAGAAAAAGACATGAGGAGGTAAGCATTTAAACATCAATAGTAACAAAAGACATGCTCAAGGAACACAGTACGAGTTAAAAGAAAGTTTCCTGAGAGGCTATACAAGAAAATATCATTTCATAGTGATACTATCAGACAGCCTTCAGAGATGTGGGATTTGAGCTGGGCATCAAAAGAGAGATTTTTGACAAACTTCCATTTTATTATTAAAAATGCATGACAATAGCTACTCTCTGTGGCTGTTCTGTCAGTGATTGCCATTTGCCACCCATGGCTATTGAGGGCCTCAAATATGCATAGTGTGAATGTGAAATGTGTTTCAAGCACAAAATAGATGCCAGATTTGAGGCAGTCAATACGAGGGGGAAAAAAAGATGTAAAATGCCTCAATAATTTTTATGTTTGTTACCAATTAGAATTTTGAATATACATTAGGGTAAAATATATTACTTAAATTATCTTTATTTCTTTTTGACTTTTGAAGTTTCTACTACAAAATTTAAAATTTATTGTCTCCCATTCCTGATTCACTTCATAATTCTATTGCACAGTGCTGATCTGATAGACTGTAGATTTACTCCAGGTTCATAAAATCCAGCGGAAGGATGAAAAAAAACTGAAATGGCAAAAGTTCTGTAAATATTCTGTGTCAACTGCTTACTCTTTTGTCTAGATTCATAGGGAATTCTTTCCGGTTTTAAATATGGGAGCAATTTTTTTTCATGCTTAGAATAGCTATTCCCCACCCCCTTCTATCATAGTTATGAGACTCCCGAGGGGATATAAATCTCCTTTCACTCCCCAAGCTCAGGGAAAGAATGCCAGAAAGCTAATCGTTTCAAAGAATTGGCAAGTGGGACAAATATTTGGTGTTTAATGAGTTTCGGTTTATCTACATTAATAAATATTACTTATCTTTTAAACTCTTAGTGTGCTAGGCAAAACAAAACAGCAACTTCAAGTTCTGTTTTATAATAAGCTGCAGTATAAGATTGTTCTTAAAGAGAGTCTTTTGTCTGACCCTCCCAAAGCTAAAGATGTTGGGAGACATTGCCTCACCTTCCCCTATCTTTCTTGAGCTGTTATTGTAATATTAGTTCTTGAGCATCCTTCCCCATAGTTGTGGTTCTGCCAGAACATAGCCACCCTAAAGATGAGAATGTGCTGCTAGGAAATGACCTCTTCCAACATTGAGTAATGAATCTATTAAGGGAATGAACTCTGTCCCAAAGGTCATTCTGCATTTCAGTCTAAATGCATATAAAACAACAACATCCCTTTTAAAAAGATCTCATTCTTGCCTTTCTTCTATGCTTAAACTACAATTGACTACAGCCTTATAAGAGAGAGGCCAATTACATATTTTTGCTGTGGGATAATGCTCTTCTACACTGTACAGAGTACTGTTTGGCTACTGTTTGGCTAATGTCAAGGCAGAATAAGGTTAGGCAGGTACATTCAAACTGAAGACAGAGATGAAGAAGGGTGGAGTCAGAGGAGATGCCAGCCCACCACTCAAGGAGCAACATACCAACAGACTGGTAACACCATGGCCACAAGGCAATACATAGAGGATTAATTTAAGATGAAAGAGCTAGCTAGCAAGAAGCCTGAGCCATAGATCCAAGAGTTTGTAAATAATATTAAGACTCTGAGTGATTATTTTATAAGCTGCTGTGGGCCAGATGGGACATAGAAAAGGCTCCAGCTACAATTGGTACCCAGAAGTGGTGGCAAGAGTTTCCACCTAAAACCTGAGAGAACTTAAGAAGAGATTCTAGAATGGAGCCACACTGGGCTTCCTGGTCTCGTAGTCTCATGCCAGCAGCAACATAGAGACAAGCCTCTCGACAGCTGCCAGCCGCCATGAGCTAAGTGGTGTGGTGGACTGCCAGCCACCATGAGCTAAGTGGTGTGGTGGGCTGCCAGCCACCATGAGCTAAGTGGTGTGGCGGGCTCCCATAGTCTCTCCTATAGGCCCCAGTATAGAAGGACTTCTCCCAGGCCCTACCACTGCCTGTGGGCTTGAGAGCACAGTCCTGGACTTAAAAATACAAGCATGCTACTTCATACTGCTTCCCAGAATTGGGGAAGTAAGTATGACTCCTTGGTACCTGTGCCATGTTGAAAAGCTGAGTCGGGTGGAGCCAGCAGCCAGGACTGCTGCTTCAGTCCTAGCCATGCTGCAGCTTAAATCGATGGTCAGAAAAAATGATTACAGATACACAATAAAACAGACTCAGATGGCAAAAAACCCTAACGGGTTACAGTGTGTTTAAAAAATAAACTTAGGCTTGAGAAAGAGAAGGAAAGGGGCAGAGAAAGTCCTTAAAAAGAAATAGTGTAATAAAAAAAAGCCACATAAAGATAGAAAATACACAGGATCTGCATACTGTATATTATTGTGTTGTCTTTGGGATTTTTAACTACAGAGAGACATTTGATTGTGGGAGCTGCTAAGGTACACCAACCTATATATTTTAAAGGTATCTTGACTTCAAAATTTGAGTCTAAGGATATGTTGCTTTGGAAAAGAGGTTCTGCTTTTGTTTCCACAGAAGAGGAGGACCTTTGGACTGCTTCCAGGTTAATATGGTTTGATCGAACAAGACCCTCTGAAAAATCTCCAGTGGGAACAGATGGCCCAGATTATCCAACATTTCAGAGTGCCTCTGCTGCAGTTTCCTCTGAGTTCTGTATCCAGAAAGGCTTCAAGGCTGCTGGCTGAAATGACCCAGTCTCATAGACTACTCCAGTCAGAACTTGATCATAATCCTAAATTTTTTCTGGATCCCCATAATATTACCAGTGCCCCCAATCAGCAGGAAGTAGCCTAGAATACTATGGCCACATTCCCAAAAAATGGATTAGAATGTTGGTTATAAATTGTTATGGATAATGGTCAGGAAAAAAGCTAAACAAAGGAGATTAGATTCAGGGGTTTTGTTTTGAATAAAAAGGGAAAAATGCTGTAGGATAATGCTCTTATACACTGTAAAGATTTGTCACTCCTATTGCTTTAACGAAACACTGATTGACCAGTAGCCAGGCAGGAAGTGGTAGTCATGGTGAACAGACCAAGAGAAGGCTGGGGAGAGGAAAGGCAGAAACAAAAACACCAGCCAGATGCAGAGGAAGTAAGATGAGAATGCTGTACTGAGGAAAGGTACCAAGCCACGTGGCTAAACACAGACAAGAATTATGGGTCAATTTAAGTGTAAGAGCTAGTTAGTTATAAGCCTGAGTAATAGGCCAAACAGTTTATAGTTAATATAAGCCTCTGTGTGTTTATTTGGAACTGAATGGCTGCAGGACCAAGCAAGATGGAAACTTCTGGCTACATATTTTGTCTGATTAGATCAAGATTGGGCACATACCATGTTTGTCCTTCTGAGTCTGGGTTACCTCATTCAGGATGATATTTTCTAATTCCATCCATTTGCCTGCAAACCTTGTGATGTCATTGTTTTTCTCTGCTGAGTAGTACTGTATTGTGTATATGTACCACATTTTGGAAAAAGTACAGAGACAACTAGCCAAACTAGTGGAAACACATGAACTGTGGACCAATAGCTGAGAAGACCCCATGGTACTAGACTAGGCCCTCTGGATAAACAAGACAGTTGTTTAGCTTGAAATGTTTAGGGGGCCCCCAGGCAGTGGGATCAGTACCTGTCCCTAGTGCATGAGGCAGCTTTTTGAAGCCGAGTGCCTATGGTGAGACACTTTGCACAGTCTTGGTGCAGGGAGGAGGAGCTTGGACCTGCCTCAACTGAATGTACCAGGCTCTGCTGACTCCCCATGGGAGAGCTTGCCTTGGAGGAGGTAGGAATGGGGGGGTGAGTTGTGGGGGAAGGCTGGGGGGTGGGAGGAGAGAGGACAGGGTAATCTGTGGTTGGTATGTAAAATGAATAGGAAATCTCTTAATAAAAAAGAAAGAGCTTGAAAGAAAAAAAGATTGGATATCTACTTCAGTCTAGAGCAATCATATTCCATTCCTTAGAGATTTAGGTAGAAAATGCCCCTGTGGCTGCTCATATACCATCTATGCCTAGAAGATGAGGAGGGCAATGTTCTACTTAGCATTTGAGCTGTTTGGTAGGGAAATTTGGTCTTTGGGGAAAAAGAATTTAAAAAAAGTAGTGTAGTGAGTAGCTGTTCCAGCCTTGACCTTGAAACACTGCCCCAATGTGACAGCAAGTAACTACCACACCTGCCCCTGGAGCATAGCCAAGAGGAGACCCCTTAAGACCCAAGGCATATATGTGCTTGGCTCTCTCTCTCTGTTTCTTGATCCCTGGTGGTTCTGGAGGCTGGACTGTACCTCATCTCTTCCGGATCTTGTAATCAACCCCTTATTGGCTGTAAGTTACTCCAGAAATAAACCTCTCTTGATTACCAGATAAACTACATAGAATTGCCTTATTAATAATGATACAATAGCTTACACAAATGAACAGAAAGAAGCAGAAATACAGAAATGAAAATTGTATAGATTCTCAGTGACTTTTTAATCTAAGTATTGTTCTTCCTAACATCTGGCCCTTGTTTTCTGCCTGGTACCCTGTGTTAAAATAATCAATACTCCTGTATTGTTTCAACTTACCAGGTTGTTGTAGGTTATTTGCAGCTAATTCTATAGGACAAGATAGAAGAAGCTCTTGTGCATTACCTATCTTAGCCCTTGTTGTCTCTGAGCTAGCCTGCACTCACACCAGCTTAAACCCTGTTGTCTATGAGCCAGCCTGCACTCACACCAGCTTAGCCCCTGTTGTCTCTGAGCTGGCCTGCACTCACACCAGTTTAGCCCCCTGTTGTCTCTGAGCTAGCCTGCACTCACACAAGCTTAACCTCTGTTGTCTCTGAGCTAGCCTGCACCCACACCAACTTAGCCTCTGCCCAGCCTACAAGTCAGTGCTCAAGAAAAAAGTGATAACTGAAGAAAATAAAATTCCCCAACTACATTGCCTGTGTTTACCTGATGATATTGTTTCTAAAGTATGATTTAGATGATTTAGATGACACAGGACACCCAGGGTTTCCTAGCAGATGTTAGCACCACACAGATCTGGTGCAACCAATTTCACCAAGGCCAGGAAAAGGAAAAAAAATTCACAAAAGCCTCTTCCAAGGGAAAAAAAAACACGTATAAACTATGGACTTTTATTTTTAATTTTTCATAGAAGAATTCTTAAAAAGTTATTGGCATGATGTTTCTAACATAATTTATGCAGTGGATAAAATCAGAAGGGAAGAAGGTCCTTTTCCCCTCTTGGAGCTCCTACTCCCATAAGTTTGCCTTCTAAGTTGGGGCCACATCCCTATTTCTACTTTATGCTCAACATACTTCATTTCTCAACAGAAAGAAATCTAATGTTAAACTTTTAGTGGAATAATTATGTCACTCAACATCTGTTTTTACATGAAATTTTGGTCTCTATAAACACACTGATTGGTTTACATTTATTAGAATTCAGCTTGCTGGTCTATTTAAACCTGTTTACCCATTCTAACCCCCCTTACCTTCTAAATTCTGTGTTAACACATTTTTTTCTAACTGAAATTAATTTTTATTCCCATAATATATGTTTGTTCCATTTGTTTACTTATTAATACTCTCTCTCTCTCCGTCTCAATAAATTTAAGAGGGATCACAAAGAAAGATATAAAAAGAATTATTAATACACTGTAGAAGACAAAAGACACACTGCAAAATGAGGCAGATAAAACGAAAGTTTCACACCCCCTTTAGAGTCAGGTAACTAGATTAAAATTACACATTTAATGAGTTCTGAGCCACTCTGAGCCTCACGCTCCACTTGGAAAATGCACACCTGTTCAGTGCAGCCACTTAAATGCACAATTCCACGCTGGTGTGCAATAATTGTTCAAACTGTTTCACCCCCAATGACTGATATGACTACAGTTGCATTTCTAAATCCTTTCCTGAAGTCACCTCTCATAACTAAGTAAACGTGGGCACACAAACATACTTTATTACAACCAGGAGCCCCACAACTTAAAGGGGTAGTTTATTTGATTTTACTTGGTTGTATATGTTCAGAGCAGGCCTATACGTAAATGATGTTTATAATGTTGGGAAAAGCTAATTGGATCAAAATACTGCAATTAAAAGACAATATCTTCCATTTTTCACATTCCAGGACATCTTTTTAAAAAAAAATATTAATAGGCATAAATAACCAAAGCATTCAGAAAATATTGAGTGTTTCATCATAATCGTGCCTTGGGTTTTGAGTACTTTGCATTTTCCCAAATAGTTTTACATTTATTTCAATAAGGTTTCCTGACGTAGGTAAGGATAATTGTCCTTATTTTCCAAGTGGGAGCTTAATGGTTTTGCCCAGGATTGTCTAACTGATATGTGACCAAGGCGGGAATATTACTCAGACATTCTCCACGCAAACCAGTGCTGCTTCTCAGGCTGTTAGCACCCATGTTTAAGTCCTTCATCGTTAACAAAATATTGGATCTAAACATGGCTGTTCCCTTGCTTTTTAATCCTGTAGATTTTAATTTTAATTAAAGATAAAGTGAACTTAGTACTAGTGCTGGCCGTGGTGACAGTAAGACGGCTTCTTTTCAGTCTCCCTTAGTCACAACACTAATTAAAAAGTCCGTCCCTGGAGGAATGCTGTTAAATGTGAGTGTTCTCCAGGTTAATAAGAAGCCACTTACAAAACATTTATCTCGGAAACGTTTGGAAAACTCTTTTCTCACACCATCTGCGGAAATAACTTTATTCACGCTTTGGTTTCTTTTCATTGTCTATTGTGGAAATATATTTTTGTGCCGAAGAACAAATGGTGAAACTCTATTTTCTTCATAGAGAAATTTCATTAAAATCAAAACTTTATATTATCTGTATTAACATGCAAACGCCTTGAATTATTACTTATTCACCCCGGTAATACTGCTGTGTGATGCTATTAGCTGTTCTAGTTTAGTCCAATAAAAATACCTTGAGTTTGTTCTAACTTCTGCTTACTTAAGTACATTGACATAGCTTTCATGCACACGTTCACACATACGATGCTGATATTGTAATCTGAGTAATTTAATACTATTACTTTTCAGTATTGTCATAAATTTTAGTGGAAGGCAAACTATGTTCATTCATTAAGCTTTCACAGGATATGGAACTATTGTCCTCATCCAGAAGACTATTGCTCTGAGCCAACTAACAGTTCCTATTTTCAGTTTCTATTATGGTTCATAAACTCAACCTCACTTGGGGCTGCATCATTTAAGACACAAATAATAAAATCAAACTTCTGTAGCATAAACTACTGCTTTCAAACAGCCCTGAAATGCTCATCGTTTGTGCTGATTTTCTTTAAACTCAGAGAGTAACTAAGACATTTCTTGCTCTGCCTAGCAGATGTGAGGAGTTAAAAGTCGAAAGAGAAACACCTCAGCAAAAACCATTTTAAACTTTGAACTAAAGGTGATATGTTTCTCAGTAGTGTTGTATCCAAATGTTCCCAGTCTCCTAGTGTGGGGAATACATTACATCTTGGTTTTGTGCAAACACAACCTCAGAAATATCATTAGTACATATCCTAAGTAGATTCCAAACTGTGACAAAGTTAATCATCAAGAAAAGTAGCGGAAATTTAAATAAAATGTCACCCTTCTTTCATTAAAAAAAAAACTTTAAATCACATAATGCATATTGCTTCTTTTTTCCTCCTTAATACTTCTCTGCATAATAAAGGACCCAAATTGCCAGTATACTCTTCCCTGACTTATTTTAAATATAGTAAAAGAATACGAGCCATGACCAAGTTCTAGGTCCATAAATCCAACACTGTCAATGTCAACTCAACTAAAACAGTTATTTTCATAGGTATTAATAGTTCATAATTTAGTTCACTAGATACATGACAAATTTTATATATTCTCTGTGCCTTTTTTTTTAATTGTCTTTTATTTCCTGTGACGACCACAGTGTAAACCGCCATCTGCTGCTGGAATGCTTGCTTGCACTGGAAAAGTGGTGCCTCATTCTCTGCTTAATGGAACAATGGAGAAATTAAAACACAAATGAAAATCTGGCAGGCAGCAGATAGTTAGCCGCTCTATTGTCTGGCAACACTCCCACAAAAAAAAATGCAAAGAATGTGGAAGCTCATATCAGGGAAACAGAAAAAAAAAATCAGAGTCAACGCTCACAACCTAAAACTGAGAATAGTCTAATTAATTATCCTTAAAGAGGCAGAGACGTATTTGAATATTGAAACAGGCAATACGTTTACATACAGCCTTTGTTCCTGTTTGTATTTCTTATGTTTTGAGGACTGTTATTGAAACAGTTTTCAATCCTAATAGAAACGATGTGCAGGATGGCCAGACCCAGGATGGAGAACTGGGCTGTTTCTTGCATGTCCGTCTGGACCTATCAATCCAAAGAATCAGTTACTGGGTGTTCACTAAGGAAGGATCCCACAGCTTATATGAGAAAAAAAATCAAGCATATTTAGTTTCATTCCTGTCTGGTGTGAGAATGAAGCAATATTGGTTTCAGCATGAACCAATCAAGTTTAATTCCTCCAAAGGCCCCTAGTAACATACCATGAAAGCGAAAGTACAGTGTACGCATGTGATTTCATAATGCTGAAAATTTCCATCAGCAGCTTCCAAACAATGGCTATGAAGAGTCACTCTCCCCTCACGGATATTCGCTGACATGCCGGAACTCTTCAACCTATAACGCACTACTAACAAATTACTCTGGGATGTTTCCTACTTACTGTTTCTTTTTTTTTTCTTTTATCTTGTTAAAGAATAGTAAATGCACAGCAAGGAAAAGATGATAACATTTATTAATCACTCTATCCTTCTTTCCAAATTGAAAAGTATTTTTTTATATATTCAATATCAGCTCCTGAAATGTTCTAATCAGTTACAATTAATGGGAGCTAGGTTGATACATTGTGTACCCCAATAAAGCTTGCCTGAAGATCAGAGAAGCAGAGCAAGCCACAGCCAACCTATTACCTCAGCAACTCCACGATTCCTCTGGCTGAAATCCCCGAAAGGGTCTCAGCTGAACTGCTTTAGTTCCTGTTTCCTCACACCTTATATACCTTTCTCTGCCCAGCCATCGCTTCCTGGGATTAAAGGCGTGTTTCCCAGTACTGGAATTGGTGTGTGCCACTACTGCCTGGCTCTGATTCCAGTATGGCCTTGAACTCACAGAGATCCAGACATCTGCCTCCCCAGTGTTAGGATGAAGGGTGTGTGCCACCACTATCTGGCCTCTATGTCTAATCTAGTGGCTGGCTCTGTCCTCTGATCGTCTAGCAAGCTTTATTGGGGTACACAATATATCACCACAGGGAGCCACTTTAAATGCCATGGCAAACATCTAATTTTGGTGTAACAACATAAATTACATAAAAGAAATCCAAAGGAATAAACATGATACTCAAAGGATAAGAAATAAGTTAAAGTTTTGTGAAAATATGAGCATAGCCTAGAACATTGGTTCTCAATCTATGGGTCACAACCCCTTTGCAGTGGAATGACCCTTTCATAAGGGTTACCTAAGACCATCGGAAAATGTAGATAGTTGCATTACAACTCATAACAGTATCAAAATTACAGTTATGGAGTATTTTTGGTTGGGGGGGTCACTACAACATGAAGAGCTGTATTAAAGGGTTACAACATTAGGAAGGTTGAGAACCACTGGGCTAAGATGCATGAAGTCTAGACAAAGAGAAAAGGATCCCCTCTGTATTCAATATCCTCTGAAGAAGAAAAAAGCAACTTTGCTGATAGAATGTAGTGTGCTTTCCCACCATTTAAAAGAGTCTATCTTTTAAAGAATCAGAATTATCAGGGCTGGCCACTGGGAGTTTGACCATGCTCCAGTGAGTGTACGGGCAACACAAATTGGACTCGGTATTTTTTTTTCTTGTTTTTTCTTTTTCTTATTTTGTTTAGGGGAGATCACAAGTTGGAGGTGCACCTGGGATAACTGGGAAGTGCATTATGTGAGACTTCCAAATAATCCATAATAAAAAAGTCAGAATCATCTAGGAAAATGTCATGCCCTAGATTATCATCTTATATATATTTATTCTGCCGATTCATATCACCTATTGACATTTACATAATCAAGAATTAAATACTTTGATAAGAGGGATACTATTCAAGATAATTTATAATATAAAGATGGGAAGTAGGGAATACTGATATTAAAGGGGCATGAAAAACTGCAAGCAAGAGCTGGAGAGATGACTCAGAGGTTAAGAGCACTGGCTGCTCTTCCAGAGGTCCTGAGTTCAATTCCCAGCTCACAACCATCTATAATGAGATCTGGTGCCCTCTTCTGGCCTGCAGGCATACATGTAGAAGGAACACAGTATACATAATAAATAAATACATCTTTAAAAATAAAAAAACTGCAAGCAAAACTAATATATTAGAATAACGTTCTGAGGGAGGCCAGCAAGATGCCCCAGGGGATAAATGTGCTTACCATCAGGCTTGATGACCTGAGTTGGATCCTCAGAACTGCCGCAAGGAAAGAGTGAACCTGCAAATTGTCTTCTGACATTCACGTGAGGGCTGCGGCCTACATGTCTGCACACACACACACACACACACACACACACACACAATGTAACTTAGTGAGCTGACAACAAATAGACGAAAATACTGTCAACATAGTGAGGTTCTGTGACATCAAATTGTGTTACGTCATGGAAAAGTAATTTAAACAGAGATAAAATGGTCATGGTTCTGAGTGACAAATGGTGGCAATGTGGCATGTGCAAATAGAGAATTTTAAGAGAAAATGATAAAGAAACTGACATACTATTTTCAGATGTACGTTTCTAGGACATTTTGAGGTTTTACTGGAGCATATATTATTGCTTACCATTCATGTGCACAACCACTAAATGGCTATTTTATATGAATTTCATGTACCTCAAATCCTCAAAATTAATATTTGTAAAAAATTAAGTGAGTTAAAGAGATAGCAAATCATTATCACTTTCAAGTGTATTTACTTGGTATGTAAAAACCATTACATAGTAACAAATACTAATTTCAAATAATCAAAAAAAAACTCTGTACTGATTCTCTTTGGACAAATTGCAGTGTGGAGAGTGATCATGGCTTTATATTATATAAAGTGCAGCTGTATAATTGCATAAGATGCTAAAGGGGGTCCTGGACTCAAGAACACAATCTAGTTTTCATATTCTGCTTAAAATCAGTTACTTTCCTCACTCTTGTATTAAATCACTGAAAACTTGTTAAAATGCAAACTGTGTTTTGTAATAGACCGATAAAAATTCTTTATTTCAATTTTGCATTTGGGTAGCTTCACCTGCATACAGGAACAATGAAAGTTCCTGCTCTCAAGTGAGATCATAAAATCACTGTGAAAAAAAGTCTTGAACATGACTACAGTAACGTGTAGAAACTACTGATTTGACACTCTACACAAACCAAAATCAAGAAAATGTTTGGGTGGTTGGGCATAATGGCATACACCTGTAATATCAGCAGTCAAGATGGTGAGGCAGGGGAATCCCTGTGTGTTCAAGACCAACAGTGCACCATGTCTCAAAAAAAGTTTATGCAAGTCATAAAATACATGATTACTCTAAGCACAAAACACATATTCTTTTTTTTTTCCTGGAGCTGGGGACCAAACCCAGGGCCTTGCACTTGCTAGGCAAGTGCTCTACCACTGAGCTAAATCCCCAACCCCTCATATTCTTTAACTTAGCTCCACTGATGATAGGAACAAATTGTATTTTGTTTCTAGTGTTAAATGTCAACTCTGTTTATCTTGTTTTATAAACACAGTTATATCTGCCTTTCCTTCAGTTGTGATAAGTATGGCATCAAATTGTCCAGCACTGGGCATTTGAACAGAGAAGATTATAGAGTTACCACAACATTCATAGGGAATAACAACCCGAAGACAATTGGGATCTGAAAGATTAAAAAGAGACATTTATGATGAACACTTTTTAAGTCTCAAGACTATTTCCATGTCCTTTGTCTAGCTGATTCTTGAATTTATGACAATAACAAGTATCCATGCATTACACTTTTATTTTCTATCAAGAGAAATAAGATATTCTCAGAGATTATATGTGCAATGTGCATAATCTATTTTCATTTTTGTTTCTAAATATTATTCTGAACAAAAAAGAATCCATAACTTCTTCATTTTCTGTCTTCTTAATTATTAAGCAACTATCTCTGATATATGTGCTCAAATGAAGTAAATAAAGCCTAACTCCTGATTTCAGAAGGTTCCTAATCTCAGAAAAGCAATCACTTAACCACAATCCAAAATACTGGAGCTGAGCTAGAGACATGCTAAGCATTTAGTTGAGAGCATAGATAAAAATGATTCTTGTTAAAGACTTCTCAGAGGCAAACATATTTTGTCTGAATCTTTCAAGAGATGACCAGTTTCCCAGAAAGATTATGTGTGACAGAGTAGGGGTAGCGGCCAAGGAATTCCAGGTAAATGCAAAACCATGAGCAATGCATAAAACCCTAAGTGAACATCATGCATGCAGTAGTTCCAATTTTTTTCAGCTCTTTAGTTTCTCGGTGTTCTGTGTTTCTCATCCCTAAGTGCAGAGGTAGTATCTACATTACAGAGTCATGGGGATGGTTAAATAAAATTCATTCACAAACAACAGGCTCAGGGCAGTGCCCATCATGTGGCAGGCAATCAAGGTAGGTAAAACATGAGGTGTGCATGAGAAACAAATAGTTCTGTGTGGTGATATTTTGTGTCTGATCTCACAAATAAAGCTTGCCTGAAGATCAGAAGGCAAAGCCAGCCAATAGTCAGCCAAAGAGGCCGGGCAGTGGTGGCGCACGCCTTTAATCCCATCACTTGGGATCTCATGCCTTTGCTCCCAGTACTTGGGAGGCACACACACCTTTAATCCCAGCACTAGGGAGGTGGAGACAGGAAGTGATATGACTGGGCAGAGAGAAGAATATAAGGCAAGAGGAGAAAGGAGCTCAGTCCTTTCGGCTGAGGAGTTGATAAGGTAAGAGGTGGCTCCTCTTATTCCTTTGTCTCTCAGATCTTTCAGCTCGGAGCTTCGATTAAGACCAATTAGGACTCGTGCTACAATTCTGGGCATAGAAGTGCCAGTTCTACAGCAACTGTCTGTAAGAAGCTCTGCAGGCTCGGCTAGCGAGGTCAGACCGTATCCTGAAGGCAACAGAGGCTTTGAACAAGCATGTCATTTCATTTTTAGAAACATGCTCCTGGCAACAGTTTGAAGGAAGAATTTGTTCATCTCTCGAACTCTCTGACCTCTGCTAAAGAGCTGTTGTACTTTAATTCTCTGTTGTGTTATTTAGAACAGATTTGAGTCTTTAGATGATTTATGTTCAGATTATTTTTCTTCAGGTCAGTTTTTATTTTGCTTCTATTTATGGATAGGTGGAATTCATTACCCAGTGTTTCCTTAAGTCTGTATTTCTTATTTAGCAGGTACCTCCTTCTAAAAATATACAATTTGGAAAGCATTTTCTCCCTCTAGAGAATACTCTTTCTTTTTCAGTTTCCTTTGTAACATCTGGTTTGATGCAATGGAATTTACTCTAAGTTGTTAAGTAGCTGCTAATGCTGTTCTGCTACTTTACCCAGGGCCCACACTGTGTGGAAATTCCACACAGTCTATAATTAGCATTCTAAGACATGGAATCGATGCAATATCTCCATCCGTTCATCCAGCTGTAACTTGGAACCTTCTTGCCTTTTCCATCCTGGGTGGTAATGAGGAAGTAAGCGTTCAATAAACTCCCCATAACAGATTCCATATGGTACCTACTGGGTTTCAAGGTGCATTTACCAGGCTTTCCTCCTCTCCAATTATATTTTATCTGTCATCACTTGCATGTTTGTAAGTTCCCTCTTTAAATTTCATACAACCCTCTTCAAAGACCTTACAAAAACTAGGGCTTTTTCAAGGTTGACATCCAGAAGCAACTAGTCCATCTGGATTTGAGGACAATGCTCTGAGAAAGCTTCCAAAGGTATCTTTATCGGGGATTAAAGGACCCGGGAATGGGAAATGAGTGGTCAGGATAGTCTTTGGGACCAAATGTCTTCCATGCTCTGAGTGCTAAAGAAATTTCCTAAGAGAAACAAGTAGGCATAGCCAGTGGTGAAAAGTATATGAAGTGAGTATCACTGCCTCTGGTAGATAAGCATGGCAATTTCCACTAGTCTTACTTATCCTGAGAAGGGAACAAACAGACTGAAAACCAACCAAATGGAAACAAGGTTCTGTCTTGGCTTCAAAACACCTGGAAATTCACATGACCTGTTTTGAAAATAATAATAATCATTAGGAGACTTCACACAGATTTCTGTCTCTCTTGGTTATGACAACTATCCTTGTGTATCTGTATTAAGACAAGTGACAACATCAGGAATTTCATGGGCTTTTCAATATAAAGTAAATAGAACTAAACTAACCTGAAAGATTTTTAATTATAGGCAACGTAGAATGAATCTGAGGGACCCCTGGTCTATCAGAAAAATAATTCTACACAAAGGTGGGGGGCAGAAATTTAAGCCCAAACATCAGGTCTTTCATAGCTTTTTCACCCTTTAGAAAACCTGACTATAGTCAATCACTTCAGTGGAGACCCACATACACTGCAATGCCTTTATCTTCCACTTTGCATGTCCACTGCTCCCCAAGGTTTCCACTCCTCCCTGCTTGAGAAATAAAAATAACAAGCACTCTCACAGTGCTTACTGATTTCAACCAATGTCAAAGTTGTTCATTATATTCACTTCACAGTGTTCATAAGACTTGCCATTCCCATTTTAGGGGGAAGGGAAGTGCCTATGAACTTTGCCGAAGATGTGTGGTAGTTTGAATGTATTGGCCCCCTTAAGCTCATACAGAGTGGCACTATTCGGAGGGGTAGCTTTCTTGGAGTAGGTATGGCCTTGTTGGAGGAAGTATGTCACTGTAGGGGTGGGCTTTGAGGTCTCATATATGCCCAAGCCATGCCCAGTACTTGAGTCCACTTCCTGTTGCCTTCTGATCAAAATGTAACCAGCACCATGTCAGCCAGCACACCATGCTCCCTGCTGATAATGGACTGAACCCCTGAAACTGTAAGCAAGCCACCTCAATTAAATTTTTTCCTTATAAAAGTTGCTGTGGTCATGGTGTCTCTTCACAGCAATAGAAATCCTAAGACTGGGTGTAAGTTAGTAAATCGTGGGGCTGGAATTCTAACCCAGGCAATCTATCTTCAAGGTCTATGTGCTCACAAGCACTTCCTCCCAAGAACACATTTTAGGGTGTTCACAATCATAGCTGAAGAGCAAGCTCTGTTGATTATTTTCAATACAAATTAGAGACACATGCAGGCCAGTATGTTTCAATGGAGAGAAAAATACACAACATATACATGTGAAACATGCATTTTTCTTTGTATAACTATACCAGTTCATTAAAAGAAAAAATTCTTTTCCATGCTTGACTGCTTCAGAATGTGCCGAAGACAGAAAAATACAATGTCATAGATGAGAGATGGGTGTGTGTCAAATACTTTTTGAATGACTACAAGGAAAATACTTCACTTCTTAACTTGGACCTATGCATTTTGGGAAAGACTGATATTTTCCTTATGACGTTGAGTGAAGGAAATAAATGTGGTGATAGAAAAATAACCCAGTGCTAAAAGTGATTACCAAGCTTAGGAACAAAGCAATAACACCCAACAAAAGTGTTAGGACTCCTGAAGTACATAGGAATAATTTTCCCAGAGGAACAACAGAACAGAGCAGGAACCAGGGCCACCTAGTGGGTGTGCGGACATTTAACAGGCTATCAGTGAACTAGGGAGGAGGTTTACCCTGGAGTGCCCTTAAAAGGAGGCTTGATATCCCCATGATGTCTCCCTCTGTCATGGTATCCCTTTCATTGCTTTCCAGCTCAACCCTCCTGTTCCTTTATGTTCTCATCCTCCACCCCCTACCCTCCATGGGCATAGCTAGAAACTGGGTGCTAGGGAAGTTCCCAGGAATCCACAAGGATGAACCCAGCTTAGATTACTAGCAATAGTGGAGAGGGTGCCTGAACTGGCCTATCCCAGTAATCAGATCGGTGAATACCCTAACTGTCATCATAGAGCCTTCATCCAGTGGGAATCAAATCTATCCCTGGTGCATGAACTGGCTTTTTTGGAGCCCACTACCTATGGTGGGACACCTTGTACAGCCTTGATGCAGGGGGAGGGGCTTGGATCTGCCTCAGCTGAATGTACCAGGCTTTGCTGACTCCCCACGGCCTTACCTTGTTAGAGGAGGGAATAGGGGGTGGGTTGAGGGGGGAGGCTGGAGGGGCGGGAGGAGGGAGGAGAGGGGGATCTGTGATTAGTATGTAAAATGAATAAAAAAAATCCTTAACAAAAAAAGAAAGGAGGCTGGGGTGGTGATCTTGAGGAGTAAGCCATGTTATTATATAGGGATTTTAAGGCAAGAGTCCATTGAAAAAGAAATGGGATTTTTAGCAAAGTGTTAAGTGAGGTAAAGGAGTTAGGCACACGTATTTCTGGAAGAAGAGTATTAATTAGACTAAAGAAATACATGTGCTGTGGTCCTGCAGCGGTCTAGGGTGATGTCCACGGCTCCTATTACCACTGAGGGCTCTGCACATGCCCAGGGTCTGGGACCATGTTGGTGTCTGAAGTCCATACTGATCTGGGCGGCCTGTGCTGCCACTAGGGCCATAGTGATGTCGGGGCCCAAGCTGTTTTTGAGGGCTATGTCTGTATCCACGGTTCTGCTGCAGGTAGAGGCTGTGATGATGTCCTTGGCCAGTGTTAGCACAGGGGACATAGGAACCACGTGTGTGGAAATCCAGGACTGCGCTGAGCCAGCCCCGCCCTTGCTGACCCTAGGATGGATGGCCCTGCCCCTTCCTGGATACTGCAGCAATATGAGAAGCCTGGTCTCTCATGGGAATGCTGCCTCCCATTCCCCCAACCTCCCGCCACCCGGCACTTGGGAAAGATGGCCCCACCTATCACCACAAGCATGCAACTCATCAGGGCAGCACACTAGAGTTGAACTACAGATGAGAGCAGGAGAGTGGACCCCACCCCCCTCATCTGCCATGTGGGTGACACCGTAAGAGAAAGACGCCCTCCCCTGCTCACCCGTTGCTACCTGCAGCAGGCAAGAGAGCTGGTCCCAGGGTCACAAAAGTGGGAAAATTAGCCCTGCCCCTCACTGGCTGCAGCACACAAGAGCGTGGGCTCCGCATCCAGTCTGGGTCACTCACTAGAGCTAACCCTGTTGTCAGGAAGCAGGTGAGCCAGCCATGAGGGCATGAGAGCAGGAGAGCTGACTCCCTCACCCCCACCTCATATCCCCCCTATAACAATGAGGAGAGAGGGACCTGCACCTCAACTGAGCAAAACAGTAAAATTGGCCCCGGTGCTGTGAGTGTGAGAGGACTGGATCTGGGGACCTGAGAGCAGAACTGGTCCCACCCCTTGCTGTAGGCTGCTAGCTAAGGCAACGCTGGAGAGGTAGCCCACCCGGGTATTGAAGATAGGGAAAGTTGTTGGGCTGACCAACCCAGCTGCCCAGGGCCATGAGTTAGCCCACATCTACCTCATCTATAAACTGTTGGAGCATGTGAAGGAAACGAACCTACAGACCCAAAACTGTAGGATCTCCATGGCACAGGACAGCAACAGGGTATCCAAGAGGAGCCACATTATCAATAGCGAAACAGAAGCCAGCCTTGAATCAGACCAATGACTCATAGCAATGAACACTTACAGGTAAAAATGAATGGACTCAAGGGTAAACTGTGTGACTCAAAGGGCCACACTACAACTTCCACAGTGAGATTCTTCTCCCCCTTTTTTTTTTTTTTTTTGGTTTGGGTTTTGATTGTTCTATTAAATTTTGTTTTGTTTTGGGGAGGGATGTTGCTTGGGCAGAGGGCAGAAGCGAGGGGACAGGGATGTAACTGGGATCGAGATGCATGATGTGAAATCCACAGAGAATCAATAAAAGTTGAGAAAAAAAATACATGCTCAAAGCCTTTAAATTGAAGATTCCCTAAGGCATTCAGGGATGAAAGAAAGCCAGAGTGAATGATGGAGAATGCAATAGAAGGGCAGAGGTTAACAGAAAGCCACGCTCTCCAAAGCTACAAATGCAGCAGCTCCTGTGTCAATGATGCCCAGAGGCATGATGGTTCCTAAGATTTAATCATTAATTGCAGGGACAGCAAGAGTGAACAAGAGGAGCAGGTCTGCTAACCTAAAACAGGATGGAAAGGTAATCTGGAAGAAACAGTACTTAGGGTGGTGGGGAGAAGTGGTATGGTTCTGGATGTATTTTGAAGACAGGAGAGATCCAATTTCCTGTCCAAATGGCTGTGGACTGTGTGAGAAATGATACTCAAGGGGAAATTCAAACTTTTTCTTTTAGTCCTTTTTTCTTTTAGATGAATGGAGTATCATCATACACTGAAATGAGATGGGCTTTGTGTACAGCAGATTTGGGGGAAATGCCTGGGATTCAGTTTAGAACATACTGAATTCAAGATACCATAAACACACCTCCAAGACAGCCCAGTGAGATGAGTAGAGAGTCAGATGTTGTCATTGAAGTCCAGGGTAAAGATCTGTGCCCTAGATGTGACTTAAGGACTCAGTGCATAAGCCGGTGGTTCTCAACCTGTGGGTCTCCACCCCCTTTGGAGTGAACGACCCTTTCACAGGGGTCACATATCAGATATCCTGTATATCAGATATTTGCATTACGGTTCATAACAGTAGCAAAATTACAGTTATGACATAGCAATGAAGTAATTTTATGTTTGGGATCACCACAGCATGAGGAACTGTATTAAAGGGTCAGGGCATTAGAAAAACCACTGGGGTAGATGAATATTTCTAAAGTTTCCGAACTCATATTCATTATAAAGGAAGTTCCAACTTTCTCTATATGGCTTCTCTGATTTTCAAAGGTATAAAACATTCAGAAACAGACAAGAATTTAGCAAGTTGTGTATCATTCAGGAAGAGTATCATTGGAGAATCTTCTTTGTATTTTATCATAAAAACAGAAGAGGGTATTTCAGCATTTTTCCTTGTCCAGTTTATCTGAATAATAAGCCTTGTGGTTTTTTTGTGGCCTCATAATTCTCATAAAATTGTTAACATTTTCCTTATAGTCCTCATTGCCTCACAGCATACCACACTGGGCTTTCTCTCCTTCTCAGACACAATGATAAATCATCAGCTCATGCACAGAAGGGCAGTTATGTGATTTTAAATCAATTAACATTTTTTCTATAAATAACCTTTAAAGAACTATTTGTGGTTCTTATAATCAGTTTCAGAAACTGTTGTTTGATCTTGCGTCTGTAATGAGGTTTGTTCATTTCTTTATCAATGTAAGCAACACACTAGCCAGTTGTGGTGGTGCACGCCAGTAGAATTTGCCAAAGGAGGGGGAGGCAGGAGGGTCACAAGTTTGAGACCAGCCTGGGCTCAATTTTTAATGTCTCAAGAAACTGATTCAAAGCAGGCTGCCCACCTCCATATCACAATGTCACCTTCACAGCCAAAATTTAAATTGATCGCTTATATAAAATTACTAGAAAATGACAGACTAAATCCAATTAGAAAACTTATCCAACAAAATTTCCAGGATGAAATAACTTCAGACCTTTATGTTTATAAACGTGATTTTTGAAAACCTACAAGAAACATTTGCTGTAATGTAGGGCTTACCCAAGACAACACTGAACACTGAATACACAGAGATTGAGAAAGAACCCTGAAATTAGTTACAGAATTTTCTGTGAATATGTTTGCGTTTTTTGGGTAAAGAGTTGAATCTTTCTTTCTTTTTTCTTTTTTTTTTTTTTGTTTGTTTGTTTTGTTTTTCGAGACAGAGTTTCTCTGTGTAGCTTTGCACCTTTCCTGGATCTCGCTCTGTAGACCAGGCTGGCCTCGAACACACAAAGATCCACCTGCCTCTGTCTCTGCCTCTGCCTCCTGAGTGCTGGGATTAAAGGCATGCAGCACCACCACCTGGGCGAGTTGAATCTTTCTATGGCCTCAAAAACTCCATGACTCTCTATAGTAAAGATTCAGTGAATAAAATGTACTTTCCAAGGTACTATGTGTTCTCTGCTACTTCATCTTTCTAGACTCTGCCTGCACGCTGTCCTGGACTCTGACCCTACCTGTTTCAACGTCGATGTCTTTAGGAAACCTCTCTGATTTCCCAAATAGAGATAGATACGTTTTCTCTCTTCAGTCCTCTCTGACTACGTGCTTGCTGCCTGGTCTAGCTGCGGCATCTCTCTTCCTTCCTACACCCACCTGCTGGCTACCTCCTTCTCTTTCTTTGTGACCTAACATGTCACTCATGAAGTCTTTGGGGATACACCTGGCCCCTGGCACTGGGTTACTTTCTTCTTCTCTGTGCTCCCAGAGTATCCAGGGTGAAACCTGTGTGACAGTGAATACAATGCCCTGTTAGCACTACATGGAATTGCTCTGTGTCACTGAAGCTCTCTCTCTCTCATCTTCCCATCTCTAATGCCTATCACAGTTCTTGATACTGAAAAACAGCCCGCTGAGTGAATGATAAATGATAAAGTCTTATTTTCTCAACTTTAAGAGAGGAAAACAGTATATGGATTCCAATATCTTGGACACATGCCAATACATAAGATTACAGTCACTACACACAGCAAATGACCCAAAAATTAAACACACAGACCCATCTGCACCTTTCTTTTGTTCCAGATTTAATCAAACCATTACACAGCAGGGAATATTTCCCCCAGTGCACCTGCCGGTTGGAGAGAAAGCACCTTCCGAAAATGTAAGGGTTCTAACCAAGCCTTTGGTAATTGGAGGGTACTTTGTCTAAGACCCAAGAAGAGAAAATACCTGGCACCTCGTACCCAGTTAGAAAAATATTTTCTTCAGTATTTGGTACATGGAACATGTGCTTTTGTTTTGGATAAACATTAAACTGAGCCTTCTGTTATTTTCAAAGAACATCAAATATTCCCAGTGAATGTAGAATGTGCAGTATGGACGAGCGCAGACAGGGTTTGATTCCTTCTATCTCAGCTGAAGAGTGTATACATTTTAGAGGGTGAAATTCTGTAACTACATAGAGCATGTTCAATATGGATACACAAATGCACACCACACTCAGGATATGTGCTTAATAATGCATCGTTTCTGAAAAATAATGTCTTATATTCTACAAATACAGTGATATATTAAATGGTATAAATATAAAGATTAATCACACAATAGATTAGTAATGGTGGTCTACACAAGGACTCAAAAACTACCATGTGGTGGACTGGAAGTGAATTTTTCTGAAACTCCTATGATGAGACTGCCCCCTAGAGTTCAACTCACCACATTGCATGAGAAATTAACTAGAACTGATTAAAAGGTGACAACTTGTTCTTCAAATCTAACATTGCTATAGGGACGTGAGTGAAGTAATAGTCACAGCACTTGTTTTTCTTATGGAAACTTTGTGATAAACTTATGTTACAGTCAAGGCTGATATAACATAGATTGCTCTAGAAGCTTTAGGAGGAAAACGTGTAGATTAGTGTAAAAGAGTTCAAATGGTCTAAATGGATTAGGATTTAGAATCCATACCTATAATTGTGATTCAATCATCAAATCTATATTCAACCCTGAGAATTAATACCCCTGAATAATTAGCATAAGCTTCAACAAATTAATATTTTTAAATATGCAGTCAACATTTTTTAATAGGAAATGGACACTCCCCACTCATGCTTACCCACCCATGCTCACCCACCCATGCTCACCCACCCATGCTCACCCACCCATGCTCACCCACCCATGCTCACCCATCCATGCTTACTCACCCATGCTCACCCACCCATGCTCACCTGTGACAACCACAACAGGTTTCTCGGGGCAACTTAATGTTCTTCTTCCTGTTACACGGAGGTGATCCTTTGATGGAAAACAGAGTGCCAGAAAAAGTTAGAAGGATCATGAAGAAGACAGCCAACTGGCTTTGGTGATTGTGCTAGGGTTTGGGGCAAATCACAGACAGACCAGAATGAAAGTTTTTGAGACATTCCACACTTTCAGGAAAACTGGAGAAAATGCCACACACAAGCCTCATTTCACTGGTGCTAAACAAAACCTCCAGACCTTCCTGTGTCTTTTAGTAAAAATAGCATCATAACATTACGTGTATGGAGTGAAAAGAATGAAAAAGAACACATGGCCACACTGGGTCATATTATTATATTTGTAGACCAGGCCACAGTCACAGGAAGTGGAACAGGTTTGAGGGGAGGGACGCTACACACTCAGCTTGGCCATGTGGAGATATCTGTGGAAAAGACCAACCACTAATTAAGACAATAACATGTATGTCTGAATCTCATAGGAGGAAAGTGAGTTAATAATGATTTGATTTGGATAAGGTTGTAAGTTATGAGATGGATGAGATGATCTCACCCATGTGAATTCTGGACCGATCAGGGGAAGACCACGATTAAAAATAATTAGCCCGAGAACCTGATGCCTACGAAAAGGGCTGACTGGAAAATTCTGCAGATATAGAAGCTATGCCTACTACATGAAATAATAAACGTTTGTTGAATTAATGAAGTCAGGACTAAATAACAATGAATGAATGAATGCATGAATGAATGAATGAACATAGACAAAAGTTTCATTTATCACAATAGCTCTTTCCATTTACTGACCTTCAGATCATTGAGAACAGTCCATATTATTACTTGATTCTTTGACCTAAGATGTGAAAATATGAATTGACTCTCCTCTCCATTTTTTTTCCTTTTTAAACGTCTACAACATGAGATAGACTTGAGGGTGCTATAGTGTCGTTGGTCTATCTTTCATGACTTACTCACACCAGTAATCTTGTGACAGTTATTTTTCCTTGTGAACATGGACCTACCAAAACACGTCATGTTAAAGAACAGCTCAGCAATATAATGTCATATAATTACCCTTATTAACATACTTAGAGGCTTAACAGTGCAAACCTCCTGGTTTTCCGTGTATTTTCCTCATACATCTCCCAAGCCAATAAAAATGTTAATGTTTTTATTAATCAAGTAGGAAATGAATTGTCACCAATTAAAACAGTTGTAAAGTAGCTGCTAGAATTACTTGAGCAGAATTAGTGTGCAATTATAATGCCATTAGAAGAAGACACAGATGTTTTTCTTTCTAAAGGAAACCCAACTTTAGATTTATTTTTTCTTTCATTTTTAAATGCTTCTGCTTTCTTTTTATTTCAGAGTACTAGGCAATCTTGCAAAGAATTCCGTTCTTGGTCTTCTGGTTTCACAAGTATTCACCTTCTAGGAAAAGTTGGAATAACTGCTTGATTTTTGGTTTTCGTGGTGTGCATCCAGAAAGACTGGAGACAACAGCCAGTTTGAAGGAGATAAACGCATCAGTTCATGATGGTACTTCACTGATGCTTCAACCCTATGTATTAGGAGTTCTGGAGACAGTCCTTTTGTATTGCTTATAGTCAGTAGAAGAATGAGGGAGAAAAGAGATATTTTACATTATTGATTACAACTCATGAGCTACCATTAAAATATGCCAGGTAGTAATTCTTTATCCTTTACGAAGTAGAGGAGTATAACTGGCTAGTTGTTGTTTTCTTTGAATTTATTTTTGATTGATACATAAAGATACAAGAATTATACATATCTATATGTCATTACATTTATACCTTACATAATCACGTTAAACATGTCTGCCTCACACATGTATCACTTCACTTGGGTGAAAATATTCAAAGTCCTGTGTCCTACCTTTTTTGAGAATGCAGTGCATAACAATTGTCTGTGGACACTTCCCTATAAGGCAGAACACTAGATTACCCTATTAGATTGCAACTTGGTACCCATCAGTAAATCTTTCCCCATCTCTTCCTCCTTCCTACTCTCCCAAGCCTTTTCTCACCACCATTCTACTTTCAATATCTATGAGAGCAACAGTGTATCTTCCACAGATGAGTCATATAGTGTGACATTTGGGTGCAGAAGAATGGTTGACTTTGAGTCATTTTAGATCTTTGGTCTATTTACACATAATGAAAACGTCCAATTAAACTAGAGAATCCAACATGACTTATTTTCATTAAATTACAAAAATAAAAAGAAGATTTTATGTTTGAAAAGATTGACACTCAGTCAGCCCTCTGGACCTCTGGGTTCCATATTTGTGGACCCAGTAAATCTCAGACCAAAAATACTTATGAAAAGTTGCATTGTTCCTTAATCAATGGAGTACAACAATGATTGTGTAGCATTCATATTGTATGGGATATTCTAAATGGTGTAGACATGATTCAAAGTATGTAACAGGATACACGGGTGATATGCAAATACCATGTCATTTTCAATAAGGAACTTGAGCATCAAAGACTTGAGCAACCACAGCATTGCTGGATTGACTCTCCACAGACACTAAAGCAGACCTGTGTTGATCACAATAGAGAAACCAACCTTGAAATACTTCATCTACCAGGCTCTTCACTAAACTCTTATCTCTTCCCTGCCTGCCATTCTCATATTTGTTAGGGATGGAAACAGGTGCTATTGTCATATGGGCATAGATGCAACACCTAACAAAGGAAAATGTTCTTATGAGTTGAATCTGATATTATGATTTCCCTTTAATGCATCCCTCATTTTCCAAAGTGACAGACTCAAGGCAACCACTTGACTGTTAATTACTGTCAAAGGGCCACACAGAAAGACGTCTCATCTTAACACAGTGTAACTGGAGCAGTAGAATAATTGATTTTTTCCACCTGGAAAGTAAAGTGTGTTCAGTTCAATAAAAGATGCATATTTTTAGCTTAAAAACTAGAGTATTTGACATTCTTTAGAGTGTGTGTGTGTGCGCGTGCGTGCGTGCATGCATGCGTGCGTGTGTGTATGTGTGACTTCAATATTCTGTCTTTTCAATTTAGATTGATTGCTCATCCAGGTGAATGTGAAGGCATTAATGAGTACATGGTAC
>CABHPR010137382.1:9997-31322 GCA_902168415.1 Peromyscus melanophrys | reverse complement strand
CAGTTAAAATTCATTTGCAACTGACAGAAATATGTTAATTGCTTTTCTTGGGTGAACGATTCTTAATCCAATAGAAATGATAGAGTTAAAATTCACTCGATGAATTTGAGTTTTTTAAAATGTCAGAGTTCATTGTGCCTTGATGGCGTTCATAAGGTTTTTCCAATCAAGTTTGAATGCCTGGGTAGTGTCCATGTAAAATATCACACATTCAGATTCCCTGGGAATTAACTCTTTATCCAAACCACCAGACCGTAATGCTTTGGTGGTCAGAGTGTCTCGGATCTTGATACTTCTGGGCTGGATGACAAAATTGCACAGGCTTTGCCCCTGCTTTACCTACTGAGCCATTCTTCTAGTGTCTCCCAACATTGGATTATAAACTTTCGGACAGCACAAACTAGCTAGACTTCTAAAGTAGTGAAAATGAAGGGAGCAATGGTAATGTTCAGGAATACACTGTATGTTGGTTTTGTTTTGTCGTTTACCCCTGCTCAGAACCTTTGACTTCAAGTTACTTAATCTTGTGGCTGACCTGTATTTTTTGCTATTATTCACCATTAAGTTGTAGCATCCAACCAACTCATCTCATGTCAATGCCCTCAAGGTACCTGACCATCTTTGGACCTCATAACATCACATTTGCGGTTTCTACTGGTTATCCTGTCTATAACCACAGTCATGACCTGTTTACCTCCTGCTCATCCTGTAAAGCTTAATGTTAAGAACTAGTGTCCTTGAAAGGTTCTTTGATGTTCCCATCTCATGTAGATTTTAGTCCCTCTCTATGCAGCCCACTGACTTAGGCATCACTAACAGGGCCTGTGGCATTTTGTGTCCTATTGCAATGACTATTAATCTCCAGTGATCTTAGCTATTGCACAGTGCCTTCCTATGAATTTTTATCTTCCTACTGTCCCATGAGACAGGTGCTATCTGCAGGGACAGTTGGCAGTGAAGGATGGAACATTGCAGTAGGGTCTTGCTCAAGGTTCCATATGTAGTAGGTGGCAGGGCCAAGTTTAAACTGGAGCCTCATTCTGTAAGTCCCTGTGGTTTGCACCATACATATTGCTTTCTCAGGTCATTTGTAGTCATGGCTTTCGGAGCTTAAATCTGTAAGACCTTTTGTTCATGGGTTGTGTTAATTCTAAGATTTGTGAGAAGAAGACCAGTTCCACGATTCTGAGCCAAATTTGAAGCAAGGTTTAATTAAATACTGATCAGGATGGACTCTGGTCAGGTGCACTCTGGGATCCCAGTGAGTGGCCCCATTTCATGTTTTGCAAAACCCACAATTCATTGCATTTCCCGTCAGGTCCAATCAAGGACAAGCATACATCCTGACTTATTTCCTGCCTGTGAACCTCCCACCTACATGTGATCAAGCACATCCAGTGTAGTTGGTTCAAACAAACTTGGTTAGGGAAGTGAAAACATGAGGCTTTATTTCCTAAGAACTACAACTCCCAGCATCCCAGGAAGTTATGTTGTCCTTAGACAAGTGGGGCTTACAGGTTGAGTTCGGCTCTTACACTTGGTAGACTGAAGTGGGATTTAAGGTATTTAAGATTGGAGATCTCATAGTAAAATCCAATCTGGGGAGAACTGAGTCTGGATTTGGGCATGTTGAGTCTGAGGTGGCTGGTGGATGTCTAAGAGGAGGCGTGCAGTAATACTGTTGGATATTAGGTAAGAATTGGGGGGGAGTCTTTGGTTTCTATCACTCTTCATTCACAATGCAGGTGGTTGATGGATGAGCCTGTTCTATATTCGCTCCATTATGGGTGCTTTTGCTTCCTGTATCATATAGGAAGCAGTATGAGGAAAGCCAAGTGGTAGGTACAATGTGGACTCAGATGCAGGTCGAAGCTCCATAGCCTTCTCTTCCATGTAATAAACATATGCTTATGACTCAGAATCTACCTCCAAAGCAGGGTATGTTATTTTTAAGTCATGGTTCTTCAATATCATTTTAAATAACAATTGGATTAGTATCACATTGTGTGAAAGGGTCCCCTTGTGGGTCAAAGAAATGGTGGAACGGAGTAAGTTAAGCAAGTGTCAGTGTAAAAGTAATTCATATTTATGAGACTTTGGAAAATAGATTCGTAGTAGTGTTGTGAGCCTACTATCAGGTAACATTTGATATATTTTTTAAATTAGTATTACTTTAAAAGCTTCATGTTGAAATTTTATGGTATTACATGCTGTGTTTCTTCACGTTTTTATTGATATTTTCTTTTTAAAAATCCAATTTTAAGTTTTAATGGCCAGTCTTAGCTACCGTATATTTAATTGCCTATTGAATAAATATATTGCTTTAAAAGTTTTTATATAAATGATGTACCTATATGACGTTCTCTTCTTTTACAAAGCAGTCCTCTTATCTGTAGGGGATATACTAAAAGACCCCCTTTGAGTACCTGAAATTGGCAGAATTGGCATATACTGTGTTTATTCTTGGAACTGCATACCTATGACCCAGTACAACTTGCAGGTTAACAACAGTAACTAATATTAAAATTGAGCAGTATATTGTAATAAAAGTTATCCATCTTATTTTTTTTTATTTTTTATTTATTTATTTGGTTTTTCGAGACAGGGTTTCTCTGTGTAGCTTTAGAACCTGTCCTGGAACTCACTCTGTAGCTCAGGCTGGCCTCGAACTCACAGAGATCCTCCTACCTCTGCCTCCCGAGTGCTGGGATTAAAGGTGTGCGCCACCACCGCCCAGCTTCCATCTTATATTTTTTAACTTCTTTAATTTTCCATTTAATATTCTATAAACATTAAATTTTATTTGTTTTGAGTGTACACATGGAAGTCAGAGGACAACCTGCAGGAATCATCACTTCCTACAATGGATCCTGGGGATCTGGAGCTGAAGTCTGGGGACTTGGCAAGGCACCCTACCCGTTGAGCCATCTCCCTGGGCCCACCAATGAATATTTTTGAACTGTAGTTGGATGGAGGTAGCAAACTGCAGGAAGAAAAGCTGTGGAAAGAGAGGCTGTATCTTTAAGGGGAGACAAGAGGAAAGCCGAAGAGAGGCACAGGGAAGGTTAGGGACTAGACTGAAGAAGAAAGCCAAAGAAAGGTATGGAGAAGTTTAGGGACTAGGCTGAATCAAGAAAATGGGTTTAAATAAAGCAACGGAGGAGTATATTGTTCAGCGTTAGCCTCTGATCTTACGAAATTCAAAACGAGGATACCTTGAGGCCCCGGGGTGGTCTTTGTACAGAAATCTAAAGACTACAGAGGTAGGTCGGTGTTTGAAAAGACTAAACAACAGGCTATATAATAAATTGGAACCATGTGCTTGCTGTTCTACCCGAGCCTGCTTGCTTTATTGCCTGTGCCTGCTGCTGGAGAATGCCTTTCAAATGCTGGACGAGTATTGCAGGTGTGAGGAAGCAGCTGGGACAGAGAGAGCCAGCCTGAGCTGCCACACCAGCTCCCATCCTGGTTACCCATGAGGACCAGAGTGACTGTGGCTGCTGTGGCCTTGACATTCTGATCTATGGGGTATAGGGGAGGGAGGGGTTAGTTTAAATGTCCAAGGCAAACTAATTTTAGAATGATGTTTTAAAAAAAAGTATTTCCCTCGAATATCTAATAATATGACTCTCTTGTTAAATATAACTGTCTGGACCAATCTAATCATGTGCATGTGCGTGTGCGTGTGCGTGTGCGTGTGCGTGTGCGTGTGCGTGTGCGTGTGCGTGTGTGTGTGTGTCTGTGTCTGTGTCTGTGATGGGACTCAAACCCAGGGCCACGTACATGCTAAGTCTGTTAGAAATGAAGACATTCTAAAGGCACACTGTGCCTTAATCTATGGGTCTACTGAAACAATGGACCCCAAAGAAAGTGGAATTTCCGCCAGGATTCCTGCTGTGAGAAGGAAAAGGTAACCAGCAAGATTGGGAACTTGTTTCCCAGAAAGAGACTTAGCACAGTTGTAACAACTCATCAGACCGCCTTACAGGAAGGGACCAAAGCCCAGATAATGATGGGTCAATGGTGGGTGGGACCACACCTTGACCTGGACTGCGGCTTCAACTTTGATCTCCCTTCAGGACCTCCAAGAAGACTGGGGAGGGAGGGATCTTCAATGGATCTCTTTGTTGCTCTTCCCAGTGGGGCCACATTGAATAAATCTCCTTTTCCTGCATTTTAAATTTGGGCTTTTAAATGGGTTAATGAGGAAGTGTGACTGGACCTGGCTTGGGGCATAGGCTGTGACCCCTGAGTTCTGCAACAGTGCCATTGAGCTCCAACCCCAGCCCCTGAGGACCAACCTTAGATTCCCCAGAGCACAGTGGAGTCTGCCCTAATCACAGGAGCTGCTGAGTTTTATGCCAGTGTGTCTCTGCTTTAGTGGTGACTTCCTGTAAATAACAAGAAGATTATCACTTGGAAGTCCCTAAATTGAACTGTTTGCTGAGCACAAGTCTATAGTTAGAAGCCTGACTTAATTTTCTTTAAAGTGGATATTACCAAAATGCTAATCTAAAACATTTAACCCACTGATTTGGCAAACCATGTCATGTAATCAATTGAACCAGGGAATCCAAGTAACTATTTTTGAGGCAGAACGGGGGAGGGTCAGTTGCAGCCTCCCCTGGTGTCTTTGTGTCATCCCCCTTTCCCTAGCCCACCCTCCCCCTCTTAGGAGCTCATTAATCCCCTGGCATACTTTGGATGGTCCCCTGGCTGGCAGCTCTGGTGGCCAGTATAGTCTCAGGTTTTTTTTTTTTTTTTTTTTTTTTTGCTGCTTTCCGGAAGTGAGGGAAAGGCTGCAAGCTGTGTGAGTGAAGCCATCTGCAAGCTGGCCTTGTTTTTCTTGTTCCCATTTCCCTGGCATGTTGAACGCCAGGCTGGAAATTCAGGCATGGCACAGGAGCTGTCGGAGCCTGGCTTACTAGCTAGAAATGTCACTCAGCACAAAATTTTCTCACGCGTAAGATATAACATTCATTCAGAAAGGAGTATTTATAAAAGTAGAGTAGACTGTGGGAACTCGGATGATGAAAGCATTCACACTTGATGATTCCAGTATAGTGTAGAATGAGGCCAGTCAAAGAGAACGGTAGTAGAAACCTGACCATTTGAATGATGGGAAATAATTTCCAGAGCGCTAGTCTGGCTTCAATTTCATTAGCTTTCGCAGTATTTTTAGTCCAAATTAAATTATCTGGGCTCAATACAGATGCTTCCCTACTGGTTTTTCCTCCTTGCTGGAGACCAAGTTGGCTTCCTAAGAATTAGACCATCAGTAGCAACATAGAGGGCGGAACAGAGCAGTTTCTAATGCCTATGATCAGAATTTCTGCTTCACTCTACTACTGCGTGTTGTGACAGCTCGTAGGAAGTGAGTTCTGTGTCTCGCCTGCCAGAAGTAAATCCCTGTTTTGGCACTCTTCAGTTCTAGAAGGCATTGCCCTGCGTGATACAGCTGTTGGTGAACATTGTTCAGTGATGTATGAGCAGAGGTAGCTTCCCATAGCTATCTTTCATATACACACATTAGTCCCAAGAGGAGCTCCTAATGAAGGTAGATTAGGATTATAGTGTGGTGGGCAGTCACAGGAGGTTGAAGAAGGAGATGTTGGGACAGTGTATTTTGTGACAGAAGAGCTTCTTGGACTGTCCTGAATGATGCCAGCCACCATCGTTTGCATTCAGTTTGTTATGAACAAAGAGATTGCTGCTCTTTGTTATCAAGGCCATTTGCATAGTGTTATTCATAATTTCCCTGATTAATACAGTTTGACCATGAAAATATCCTCTTCTGTTCTCATTCCTTGAAGTTGCTTTGGCACCATCAAGGGTTGACTTTCGCCCATATTTTGGAACTCACGTTGGGTTTCATGTGTGCACGCTCACTTACACATTTATAGATGCTTGAATGTGGCTGTGCCTTGTTTCTGTTGTTTACATTGTGCCTCCTTGACAAACTTATTATTTTCAGCAGCTGGTGTGGCTGGTATTTTGTGTTCTGCTGTCCCTCTGTAATACCTGATACAGTCCCAGAAATCAAAGAAAAGCCAACCGAGAACGATGGTACCACGTAGGAGGCTTGGCAGAATACAGCACAAATTCCCTGACCTCCATCTTCATAGAATGTCCCCTAAGATCTCGACTGTCATCTGTGAACACCTGTGCTATTTGTGGCTGTTTAGAAACCCCTGAACAAGTGGGGCTCTGATGATCTATGGTATGCTGGAGATGGTGATGGGACTTTGTCTGCTGGAAGGGAAAGGGCACATGTTTTGGTATTCCCATTGTTGGCAGGACCCGCACAAGAGTCTGTAATTCACAATGAGTCATTTTCCTCCTTGGGAGGAATTTTTCTTCCCATTCCAAAAAGTTCTCTAGTGCCCCTTTTAGCACAGAACACCACAAGTAAAGATGATTTGGAGATTCCTTTACGTTCTTCCTAGTCTCCTGGACCTCGTAGCTGCCTGTCCATTCGCTAATGTTTCCACAACAGCGAGACAGAATAAGCACCGACAACTTCGTTCCCAACTTCTTGCCCCAGTTTTACAGTTGCTCTGGTCAGTGGCCTCGAGAATTGGGCGCCACCTGATTAATGTTATTTGTGTGTGTGTGTGTGATTCTGTGCTGCCTCCACACTGTAGTGGTTTTATTAGCTTGAAATTGAAAATGCAGATGAAGGAAAACAGAGCAAAAGCAGCCTCATCAGCTAGGACGCAGTAATTCCCCAGAACTGACTCACAGAAGTGTCTCTTTGCAATCTGAGCTTTATGGAGTTCATTTTTAAAAGAATCATTACTGTATCTTGTGGACAGAATCGGCTCATAAATCTCAGAAAGCTAATTATGTTTTGTTACCGGTGTTGCCTGAATCCTGACGAACTTCGTCCTGTCTCTAGGTTAGCTGTTGGGAAGGGGAGTGCATACTAACGTGGACAAATATGTCCTGGTAATTGCAAATCACTGAGAAAGGAATGATGATATTTTGCCATTAAAGGAGTTTTCTACCACTTGGTTATGCTAAAATGAGCATGAGAGAGTCCAATTTCAAATCAAAGAAGGTAATTACACTGCTTCTTTATCATTTATGTAAATCTGTTAGGAGAAGAGGAAGACTGGAGAACACATTAACCTGATAGAATGTGAAGCACATTCGCATTCTCTCTGTCTCTCTCTGTCTGTGTGTGTATGTGTGTGTGTGTGTGTTGAGATTAAAACAGTGGCCACACAGTATTTATATGGATGATAGATCAGAGCCTCTGATAACTAACTTTGCATTTTCCTTTCGGTATTAACTAAAAACCAAAAAAAAAAAAAAAAAAAAAAAAAACAAAAAAAATTAAAAAAAAAAACAAAAAAAAAAAAAAAAAACCCCTAATTAAAAAAAACATTGTACATATATATATATATATATACACACATATATGTATACATATATACACATATATGTATGTATGCAAATGCATGCATGCCAAGGGGTGTGTGTGTGTGTGTGTGTGTGTGTGTTAAGGCCAAAAGACAACTTGGAGTCAGTTCTCTCCTATCATATGGGTCCCCGGAATTGAACTCAGGTCCTCAGGATTGGCTGCAAGCCCCCTTACCCATTGAGCTACTCCTCAGCCAGGCTGTAATTTTCGATGCAGAGAACTGTGCTGAAAGTAACGCAATAGTTACTTTGTTAAGTTCATCAGTCGTCTTTGATTATGCAAACGTTTCTATTGAGTTTCTGGTAGAGTAACCAACAGTCTCTGCCCAGGGGTTTTTGGAATTAAAGGCAGCCTTTCTCCAAGCAGGTGAGGAAGGTAGGCCGGTCATTTATTTCTGGTGGATACTAAGTTCCTTTCTAAGTTCTCACTAGGAAACTCTTCACCAAGGCAGGAAAACTGAAATTAAGCAGCTTTCCTTGGGGCTGGAGAAGTGAGTGGCTTCGCAGGTAAGGGTTGCTTACTGCGGGTCCAGAGGCTTCGGTCCCCAGTGCCCACACCAGGCAGCTCAGCTCGCCACTGTTGGTAACAAGTTGTGGGGATCTGACACCCTCTGCCTGCTCTGGCTCCTAAACTTGTGTTGGTAAACACACATGCAAAATGAATCTTTTAAAAAAGATTCCTCCCTCTTTCTTTTAATTTGTTGCCCTGGTGATTGAAATCTACTACTGAGCTGTATCTCCACCCATTCTCCCTCCCTCTCTGCCCCCTCCCTCCTTCCCTTTCTTCCTCCCTCCTTACTGTGAGATAGGATCTCATTAAGCTACCCACTTGGCCTTGAACTCAGTTTCACTGTGTAGCCCTGGCGGTCCCAGAATTCGCAGTCTTCCTGCCTCAGTCTCCTAAGTACTGGCACTGTAGGTGTGCACCACCATGGCCCACTCTTTCTCAGTTTTCAAACAGAGGCCTTGTAATCAACCATAGTCTTACCTAATCGTGTAAACTAAAAGGCTTAAAAAGGACCCTGTATCCAAAAACATGAAGCATTTTCACGTGTCATTGTGTGAAATAAAGGGAATTAGGCAGGGAATGGGGTGAGGGGGGGGGGGGGGGGGGGGGGGGGTGGGTATTTTGAAAGCTTTATAATCACAGGAGGGAGGCCTTTAGAATTTAGGCCGAGTGCTTTATTTTCTTTATCCTTTATTTTGTATGGTTCTCCTTTCTTATAAACACTTGAATGAATTTGATGTGTGCCCATGTAAGTGTCAAAAAATTTTATCAGCAAATAGTGGAGGCTAGCCAGGCAAATCAGCGCATCCCCCTACCTCCCCGTTATGTTGAGAGGTTAAGTGGACACTTCTTCAGATGGCTGGCATTGTGATCAAAAGATGAAGAGTCATTATCCGCTAATAATGGTGCTGTGAGCACGTGTCTGTGTGTGTGTGTGTGTGCGTGCTCGTACATATTCGCATGCATGCATGCACATGCTTGTACACGTGCTAGAAGACAATTTTTGGCGAGTTGGTTCCCTCCTTCTACCATGCGGGGCTCTAGGGATCGAACTTAGGTCATCAGACTTGGTGGTGAACATCTGCGTCAGCTGAGCTGTCTTGCCAGCCTATTTAATTTTATTTAAAAATATTTTGTCGGAACGGAATCTTAAGAACCACCCTATCTGAAACCACTTGGTCTTAAAGAATAAGCTGAAATTGCTGAAGAGATCTTTTTTAAATTTTCCTTTTGAGTATATCAAAAACAGAATTCTCTCGATCAAAGCATATAGCCTGCTCTTGGGTTCCCTCGGTGCTCTTCTCTCACTTAACATGACATGTCCCTTCACTGACAGCTGTTGTGAAGGAAGGTAAATTAGGTCCTGTGTAGCTCAGCTCTTCCGTGCCTTCCTGTGGGACACTCTTAGCTCATTTCCCTCTTCTGGGTAGTTGATGGTTACGTTTCTTATGCTTGTTATGTTTCAGAATTTCAGGAATGTAGCGGTCCCTTAGACTGTGTGGCTTTGCTTTGGTGCACTGTCTGCTCCTCACCTCATCTCAGGATGGAATCCTGAACTGAGGGAAAAAAAAAAACCGAAAGCAGCATGCCAGTGGGGTGTTCTCTGCTCCTGCCTAGCAATCATCTTTATTGCTGTTCACTTCTCCTGATTGCTGCTCTGACATTTCCATGAAAATTACCCAGGGCAGCTGAACTAGATAAATTAGTCCCTTTCTTAACAAATGAAAAAAAAAAAAAAGAAAAGAAAAAAACCATTGACATTTTGGCAGTGCTAAACTCATTAACTGGGTTAGCCAGGAGTCCTGCTTTTACTGAAGCTGCATCCTGAGCATGTGACTGCAGGTTGGGGAAGATAAAGACCTCACAGAGCCTAATTAGCAAGTGTAATAAATGGCAAAACAGTTTGTGGGAGTCCCTGCATAACATTAATCAGATTTAGAAAGCTACCACAATTTAATTATTTGTTTCAGTGTGGCTGGAAAAGGGAAAAAAAACCCACATTGTTCTAGAGATGGAAGTGCACGTTTGATGTGTTCTGTAGCGGGAACTAAATTCAGGAGATCCTCTAATCCTTCCCTATCATTCAGGTTCACGTTGGAAAAGCTTATAGTGAGGAGGTGATTGGTCAGAGTCCCCCACAGGAGAGCCCCGTGGAGTCTAAAGGCCTGGTCCCCACCTGGAGAGAGATCTCTGGGCTCTGGCCCAGGAAAATGAAGCAGACAACTTTGCCTGTTGTGTTTGAGCAGAAAAGTACGTGTGCTCACTCTCTCCTGGGGTGGCAAAGCAGCCCCACCTGCCCAGCCCGCTGCCTGCTATTACCACTGCCCTCTTTACCTTTCTGACTTCTGCTGCTGAGTTTCTCTCGTCCCTTTGGTATGTTTTGCTTCTCACCTTTCAGATTAGTAAGTGCGGCCTTTATAGCTCACACCAATCTTCATTAATCTTTCTGTCCTCGGTCCCTGCACTAACCAGTGTGCCATTGAGTAAAATTTCTAGGTCCTCCGATGTGGTGTCTTTTAACTGCTGATTTTGTTTTCTTCTTAAACTTGGTGTCTAGATCTTTTTTTTTTTTTCAATCTTTTATTTCAGGTACTTTTGTGGTTTTTCCCACATGTATTTCTAGATGAAGGTGTCGGGCCCCTGGAACTGGAGTTACAGACAGTTGTAAGCTGCCATGTGGGTGCTGGGAATTGAACCGGGTCCTCTAAAAGAGCAGAGATATCTTAACCACTGATCTATCTCCCCAGCCCAGTGCTTAGATCTTTTAAAACCCAGTTAAAATTAGTTCCCAGATCATCAAAGATTTACTAGCAGGTGTTTGAAACGAATCTACACTTCCCAAACTAAAAAAGTTTGGTTTTGGCAATAGCTTCTGGGTTGTATTCTTCATCTCTGCTGTTACTATAATTGGACATCCGAGGCAGCTAGCTTTATCAAAGAAGTATGTTTTAACTCATAGATTCCAAAGCTTAACGTTAAAATGGAATGATGCAGGCTGAGGCAGGGGCTTCCTGATGGTGGCTGGTGGAGCTTGTGAAGGAGGAGGATCCAGAGGAGGGTGGGTGAGGCTAAACTTGCTCTTTTTACATCACTCTTGTGATGAGAGCCACCAAAGGGGTCAGTTATCTGAGTATTAAGTGAGTTGACTTATTGTGGCACAGTTTCAGATGAACAGCATGGTCTGAAAGGGTTAAGTGAAATTGAGGAAGATAGGATGCCTCAGATGGCTCCCCATAAGCAGAAAGAAAGTATTGCTGCTGCTGCTGGTGGTTGTGATGGTGGGTGTATGAGAGAAGGGAATGGGGAGGGGGGGCGGCGGCGGCGGGTGGGCGGGGAGAGATAGGATATCAGGAATAGAATGTGAGGCATGAGGTATGACCAGGTAGACTCATGAGTGAAGCCCACCTGAGGTTTTTGCATCTGTGGATTCTGAGGTGTGCACTACTAATAAAGCTTCTCTTGAAAAAAAAAAAAAAAAAACCACCCATTGCTGTTTTAGCTGGTCATTGTGTCAGAGAAGGTGCTTTATGCAGGAGTTTCAGACATCGTGGGTAGGTTTGGAGAAGTAATGAGGAGGAAAAGGAAGGAAGGGTTGGAAAAAGACAGCTGGAAAGGTGCACAGGCCAGCTTTGCCTCGCTGAGAAGGGAGGGAGCAGGGCAGAGTCGAAAAGGTAGACATAGCTGATTGGGAGTTTTAATTTTTTCTTCACGAGTCTACTTTATTTCATTTGGCCATTTTCATGTAAATGTATACTGTACTTTGAACAGCCCCCCTCCATGACTCCCTACACTCTCTTCTTCCCTCTTGATGCCCCTACTTGTCCATTAGATCATTTTGTTTCTACTTTGATGTCATCGGTACACACTTGGTTTGTTTGTATCTGTGTAAAATCCCAAAACCACAAATGAGAGAAAACATATAATACATGTCTTTCTGAGACAGACCTAATTTACTTCATGTGATCATTTCCATTTGTATTAAAGATAGAAACTGTGTTTAATAGCGTTCTTGAGATCTAGTTCACATACCATATGCCTTCTCTATATACAATGTCCAATTCAGTGGTTTAAGTATATTCCCAGGACGGTGCAGTCATCACCACAGTCTAATTTAGAACATTTTGTCATCTCCAAAGAAACCCATTAGCAATCATCCCCTGCCTCAGGGTAAGCTTTTATCTGTTTCTGTGGCTATGGATTTTCCAGTTCTGAAAACTGTGTATTGTTGGCCCTTCTGTATCCATGGATTCTGCATGTGTGGACTCAATCGACTGCAGACCAAAAATATTCAGGAAAACAATTGGGTCTGTACTGAACATGTACAGACTTTCTCTCATCAATATTCCTTAGACAATGTAGCACAACAATTTATTATAGCATTTATATGGTATTGGGTTTTATATATAGTCTAGAGAGCATTGAAAGGATATAGGAGAATATGCATGTGTTAGGTGCAAATTCATCATTTTCTGCATGAACTGTGTATAAGCATCCTAGGATTCTCTGCTACAATGTGTAATGATTGGCCGTTTGTGGCTGCCCTTTTCCACTCAGCATCTGTATTTGTTACTTTTCTTGCTCTTGCAACAAGATATCCACAAAAGCAAGTTAAGGAAGGAGGGAGCTGTTTGGGCTTACAGTATGAGGTTAGAGTCTGTTGTGGCAGGGAAGGCATCATGGCTGGAGTGTGAAACAGCTGGTCACAATGTGTTGGCAGCAAGAAGCAGAGAGAGAGAGAGAGAGAGAGAGAGAGAGAGAGAGAGAGAGAGAGAATCAGCTGTCTTCCTCCATTTCATTCTATCCAGGACCACAGGCCATGGAATGGTGTCCCACCACAGTAAGGGTGTGTCTTCCTACCTTAGTAAACCTAGTCTCTTAGTCACAAACATGCTCTGAGGTTTGTTTCCATGGTGATTCTAAACCCCACCAAATCGATAACCAAGATTAGCCATTGCGGCATGTGTTTAAGATTGATCCCTATTATAATATGTTTAAGTATGTGGCTCAGTTTTGATTTGGAATCAGATGGCTGGGAAATGGTCTTACAATGGAGTGGCTACCACATATAGTGAGGATGGTGCAACCCTGTTCTCAGTAGCTATTGTGAAGACCAGCTAATGTGTATGACTATTGGTTGGTTTATATGTGAATTTGTAGGAGTTTATAACGTTTTCCTAAAGGGAAGATAAGTTCTTGGGGAGAGAGGGTAAAGTTTGGACTTGGCTACATATGGGTTAACGATGACACACATATGAGTCTGAAGATTCCCTTAGTGAGTCATTTTGGTGTGCTGGTAGATAATGCTGAGAGCTGAGGAGTTTTCAACAGTCAGGCAGTGAGGGCTGAGCTCTGCAGAAGGTCTCCTTAGTAGAAACATAGTTGGAGTAAGGAGGGAGGGAGAGAGGAGGAGGGTGAGGGAACAAGAGATCACTCTTGGATACACTGGGAGCGTTAAACCTGTTTTGCTGAAATGGTTTAATGATGTGCTCATTGCTAAATTCTCCTAATTAGTGAACTGTTGGCCAAGTCATGTCTGTGCAGGATCCTCTGACCCAATTTGCTATTGGCCCAAGGCCACCGTGTGCTAACTGGTCAGTGATTTAGACTCTTAATTGAAAAAAACAAAACGGAACAAAACAAAGTGTTCTGGCTTTGTTTTGTTTCACGTGTCCTCGATCCCAGGTTGACTCTGTGACATAATCTTTTTCATGTCACAGGCTTCTTTGGCGGCACAAGGCAGTTCCTTGCTTGAACACTGGGTCTTACTTCATATGCAAGAAGGTGTACGAGCAAGCTCAGGTGTGAAGGTGCCTTTCGATGTAAGAAGGTGGCACTGTCCATCTGCCACCCATCCCTCTCCCAGATAAACATGAACAAAACCAGGTGTGAGATGCTGGGAATTTCCAGGCACTTGTCGCAAGCCCTGCTCTGTTGTGTAACCTATGGAAAAGGTGTGCTTGATTGTGGTTAGGTGAACGGGAGAGTCCTGCTTTGGGAGTGACTGTTCTGCATTTATTTCCTGTCGAGGTTCCTTTCTCAGAACTGACAGCGATACTTTGGTGGTGGTTGAGGGAGTATGAGTATACGAGCATATTGAGAAGAGAAAGAACAGCCAGAAAATGTAATATCACCTGGATGCAGGTAGAGTATGATCTGAGCTAAGACCAAAAGTGTAGATACGTACATCTTGAAAGAGCCAAGAAAAACGAACCTTGTTTTCCCTGGAGTTTGTCATGGGATCTAGGATGTAAGCAAAGCCTGAAACTACTTCCAACCCAGCCCTGAAGCAGGGGAATGATAATAGTGCTGGCATGTGACCGAGGGAACTTGTTCTGTGGCTAGGGAGGAATGAGATGCTGAGAGGGTCCGGTCCAATGATGTGCTAAATCCCCCACTGTTCCCCATGTTCCCTCTGACCCATGTGCACTGAGGACAGATGCAAGGGACTTTGTTCACTCTGGGCTTAAACTGTCTCAAGTTTTGGAAACTTGAAACCCAGAGTGTCCAAATGCCAGGGAGAGGAGCCTGGGGGTTTTTCAGAATGCTCTGGGGACCTGTAGAACACAGTGTATGGGATGTGAATCTGGGGCTGCGTGGCTGACCATGGCCTGAGAGAAGCGGCTGCAGACAACGAGATCACACGGATCCTGGGCTGTCTTTACTTGGTTGTTAACTAGAAGGAGAACGTATATTAAAGATGTTAGGCTGCAGGGAGGCATACAAATATTTTACCTTTGCAGGTCAGGTAGTCTGTCGCAACTACTGCCTTCAGTTCTCGGAGTTAAGAAGAGTCACATACAACATGTCCATAAATGTATCTACCATGTTCTAACTTCACCGACCGTGATATTTGAATTTCATATCATTTTCTTCTGATTTTATTTAAAAAAAAACATATTAAAAATGTGAATTCTCTTCTTAGCTTGCAGGCTACACGGATGCATGTGGTGGGTGGGTTTGGCCTGCAGGCTACAGTCGACGGTTCCCTAGAGTATCATGTGGAAGCGAGGGACTATGTGATTTTTTTACAGCAGCTGAGGTGAATGAGAAGAGCTGTCACTGAGTGTATGTACTGAAAGTTCAGCCTTTTTATTAACATCTATAAACTGCTGGCTCGTGTCCATCTAAACCTTGGGATAAGGGAAAGGTCGTAAATTTGGTGAGTGGGTTTTACATATGGGAGCTAATGGTCACCGGCCCCCAACCTTTACCCGTCCTAACTGGGACATTCCAGCCACTGTATTAAGGGGAATAGTCAAGTGCTGCGGAAGATTTAAACCGAAAAATTGGAGTTAAAGGGAAGCTACTCGTATAGTTGACCTTCGGTGAACGGCATACACTTGCATAAGGTGTATGTACGGTCCTAGAAGTTTGATGCACGCACACAGGAAACCATTGCCAGTCAGGATAATGAGCTGTGTTCACCTTCTTCTATTTCTTCCTTCAGATACGGATTCCCCTTTCGTTACTATTTTTCAGAGTTTTACAGAAATAGAATTAAAGTAAATACATACTTTTATTTCATGTCTGGCTTTTTTTTTTTTTCTTCCATGCATCGCAGTGTTAAAAATAATCCCTATGGCCGCACGTGTCAGTAATTTAGCAGGGATTTTGTTGTTGTTTTGCTTTGCTTTGCTTTTTATTCTCAGTAGCACTCCATTGAATGGCTACTCCACGATTTCCTCATTGTCTGTCAGCAGGCATTGGAATGGTCTCTTTCTGAGTGGTTTCCAGTTTGTGGACGTGACAAGTAAATGTCTTAACCGTTGCCTGTCATCGTTTAGAGAGACAACCCTCACTCCCCCATAGGAGTAAGTACCTAGGAGCAGATGATGTGCAAACAGAGCCATATGGAGAGGGTGTATTTAACTTTCTAAGAAACTCCCAAACTCTTTCCCGTCCCAGCTCTGTAGGAGGGCGCCTTCCTTCCCAAGTCCTTGCCAGCTAAGCAGCTGCATGGGGACCTCACCTTACAGGCTTTGTGAGATGACCCCCCAAAAGTCACATGCTTGGGCCGGGCGTTGGTGGCGCACGCCTTTAATCCCAGCACTCGGGAGGCAGAGCCAGGTGGATCTCTGTGAGTTCGAGGCCAGCCTGGGCTACCAAGTGAGCTCCAGGAAAGGCGCAAAGCTACACAGAGAAACCCTGTCTCGAAAAACCAAAAAAAAAACAAAAAAAACAAAAAAAAAAAAGTCACATGCTTAATAAGGAGCTGGTTTTTGTCTTCAAGGATCACTGATGCCTAGTGCCTCTTTTGTTTCCAGAACATTCCTGTAGAGTGAGGAATCAACACACCAAATGGAGTGTGACACTGATGAGAAGTGATTTTCCCCCCTCTTCTTTTTTCCCTTTTTAAAATGTAAGTCCACTCCTTCCTTCCCTCCTTCCTTTCCTTACTCCCTTCTTTCCTCTTCCTGGTGATCCAGCATGAGGGTCCCTCTTGATCTGGGTGGGATCTGCCTGCAGTTTTCTTCAGCAAACCGAATGTCTCTGAAAGATGAAGATGCTCTGGAGAAAGCCCTTGGGGTAATGGCTGTGATACAGTTTTACTTTCAGGCTGGCTTTCTTGCGATGAAATTGTTGCAACCTTTGTGCCCTGTCCTTGAGAGTGATGTCACTCTGAGGCATGAGATCTTGCTGGAAACATGAACATCCCAGGTGGAAAGTCAAGCCTTGCATCAATGGCCAGTTCTTTGCTATCCTAGGTAGAGGTTTCTTGCATTGAACTTGATGTCTGCCCTCTGTCCAGGTGAGTCCGGGCCAGCACTGGCTAATCAGTAGTAGCCCAGCTGTGACCTATTTCCATGGTAGCTGGTGTCTGATCCAGAGCAAGTGTTCTGAGAAGATGTCTCTCTTCACACACTCCATTTCCCACTCTTCTGCTCTCAGCTCCGTTCCCTTTCAGCCTCCTTCTCATTACAGTAACTTGACTTAGTGGAACTCTCCCATCAAGAGCCAGGTTGGAAAGTTAGCTGTCCAGTCAGTGCAGCTAGCCTATTGGGTGATTTGGAGGGGACAGTCTCAACTTCTCAGGATCTGTCTGAGGGGCAAAGAACTGGGGATGTTTGTTTCTTTCCAGTGCTTCTCTGCCAGGATGGTAGGGATGGTGGTGGCTCCACCGAGGATTCACCATTGATGCTGTGATATAAAATCAAAGCATGAAATGGGGACTAGAAAACTATACAAGTAGGAAAAAGCATTTCTCAAACTGAGTTTTGGGAAAGTGTGTCTGAATTCCAACCTTTTTACTCCATTTGCTCCATCAATTGTGTGATCATGCTGGCATTTGTGTGTATTCTGAGCTTACACTGAACCCTCTGCGAGGAAGAGCTGGTGAGTCTGGGTAGAACAGAGGTTCTAAAAGTGTGCTTCCTCAGAAGTCTCCGCATTGCCTAGGGAAATGTTAGAGATGCAAATTATCGGGCCTTGATCCAGACCTACTAAATTGTAAATCAGGGTGTGGGGCTGAGGAATAGTCTTAACAGGGCCCTTGGGGTGGTTCTGAATCATGTTGCAGTTTGAAAAGCATCAGCTTACTGCCCTGTGTTTGGATCCCAGTTGTGTATTTTATAAACTGTATGGGAGAAAGAATCCCAGCGCTCAGGAGGCAGAGGCAGGTGTAGCTTTGTGAATTTGGGGCTACCCTGGTCTACATAGTGAATTCCAGGCCAGCCAGGGTACACAGTGAGACTCTGTTTCCAAAATAAACAAAAGAAAAAGAACAAATAACTCATTCCTGTCTTTGGAGATCATGACAGGGAACGATAATGACATGTGTGAAATTTGCACTTAGTACTCTGTGGGCAGGAACTGCTCATACTGAGTATGGAATTTTAAAAGATAAAATGGCAGACTTAGAGAGTATAAAGGTCTAAAGGAGGGGCAGTGGCCTGAGGAGTTTGCAAACAAGAGCAGAGAACTGACATACGTAATTATCAGACAAGAAAAGAAAGGAGAACCTTTCCAACCAAGGATGGCTTTTCTCTACTTGACAGCAAATGTAAGAGTTGAAATCAGAAATACTGAACATGCCAGGGTCATGGGTCTGTTATTTTGCAGGAATCTTGTGTTCATAATCAAAACCAAAGAGACATACAGAGCCCCAGAGTGCCTGCCGTTCTAATATGTTCTGTGCTCTGCGTCAGTGTTTTTGGAAAGTTCTTCAGACATATGAGGAGCTAGCATTTTGAGTTGGATTGGTTAAGCTGTCTATATTAGCAGATGGTTATACAAACCCCGAGACCCTTGATGCTTGAATAACTAGTTAGTTTGGTGTGCACTCCAGGAGAAGTGATGGAGAGAGCTTTAAAGAGTTACATAGCATCATCTGGATCAGTGTTCCCAACCTTCCTAATGCTGTGAACCTTTAATACAGTTCCTCACTTGTAGTGATCCCCAGTCATAAAATTTTCATTGCTACTTCATAACTGTAATTTTGCTACTGTTATGAATCACAATGTAAACATCTGTGTTTTCCGATGGTTTTAGGTGAACCCTGTAGGGTTGTAACCACAGGTTGAAAACCACTGATCTCGATGATGAATGCTTCAGATTTTGGACTCAACCTGTTTACCATGTCAGAGTGTCAAAAGGAAGATGCATTTTGGAAGAGTGTATAAATTTGTGCTGCTTTTTATCCTGTGTACCACCAGATAGCACCTCGTTTCTTCCAGGTCTTCTGATTTGGGTGGATTGGTAATTAATTCATGTCTTTGTGTGTCAATTAAATTGAATGACATCTTTAAATGTTAAGTATAAGCGTAAAGATTATATTACTTGTCATCTACATTTGTAAATTCTTCCAGCAAAGAAATAGATGCTTCAGTGTGGAGAGATGGCTCATCGTAAGCACTCGCTGCTCTTGCAGAGGACCCAAGTTCAGGTCCCAGCACCCATGTCTGGTGGTTCACAACTGCCTGTCACAGCAGCTCCGGGGGGGATCTGCTACCCTCCTCTGGCTTCTGAGAGCCCTTGTATTCACATGCACAACCACACAGACACTTACATATACATACTTAGAAATAAAAAGATTAACAGAAATAGGTGTCTGTTTCGACACATGGAAAGGCTCTGGGTTCAGTTTTGGCGCCATGTTTCCCAGGAGAGGAAAACCTCAGGACAAAATGTGAATAGTAGCTGCGGCTTTGTTTTTTGGGCTCCTCTTTTGTGTCTGTTTTCATTCCACTTGGCGAGCGCTTCCCACTGTCATTATATTTTGGTAAACATAACTCATTGTGAAGGTGTAGCGTGGCTTACCATTTCTTGAACGCTGAAGCCATTTAAACCTGCTCAGGGGTAAAGAAATCATGTTGAGAGAAGCACCTGACTATTTGTCACCTGTGATAAAATTTGAGCTGTAAAGGGTGAAAAGTGGAATTTTGGAAAAACTTGTATTTCTCAGCCTAGGCTTGACAACATTCCAAAACTTGAAGATAGTTTTATTGAGACTCATGCTAATACGCATTGGCTTTTTTTCTTGTTCTTTGGTTTGTTGTTAGTTCAGTTACCTGTGGCCCGGACTGGTCTTGAATTTACTGATGTAGCTGAGGGTGCTACTACAGTTACAGACATGTGCCCCCCTGCCTGCATTTTGCAGTGTGGGGTGTTGATCCCAGGGCTTTGTGTGTGGTAGATGAGCACTCTTCCAGCTAAACTACATTCTCAGCCCACTAATATGTGTGTTCCAGTATTTGTTTTATGTGTATGAATGTTTTGCATGTATGTACATATATGTGTCCATGTATGTGCCTGGTGACCAAGGAGGTCAATGGGAGGGCCTTAGGACCCCTGGGCTTGGAGTTATGGATGGTTATGAAACTCAGCCATTTCTCCGGACCCCTTTTCAATATCTAAAAAACAAAACAAAACATATTTACCTTTGTTTATGTATGTGTGTTTGTGTGTAGGCTTGTGCATGCCATAGTGCACATGTGGAGAACAGAGAATAACCTGCCAGAGTTACTTCTTGCTTTCTATCAGGGGGCTTCTGGGGATTGAACCCAGGTGGTCAGGCTTGTTGGCTGGTACTGTTATCCTCTGAGCTATCTTGCTGACCCTCAAAATCTTAAATGGATAAATAAAACTAAAGTACATATGTTAGTGGGGTGCCCTGTGGTGTTTTGACAGCATGTTTCAATGTTACTATTAATGACTGATGTCGTTCATCTTTTCTAAAGAAATGTATCAGCATTTGGAGTGGCTGTATAACCCAGTGAAACAGAATTTTTCTCAAGTTATTCATGGGTAAAAGATTTTTTCTAAGTTTGAGGCGAATTATTGCATTTAGTCTAACAGGTTTCATATTCTATGTTGCGATTTTTAAAAAGCTTAATTTCTATGTGAATAAGTTTCTGAATGTAGGTATGTGTACTATGTGTATCTGGTGTTCTTGGAGGCCAGAAAGGTCATCAGATCCCCTGAAAATTGAGTTACAGATGTTTGTAGCTATATGTGTGAGTAGTGGGTACTGAAACTGGGTTGTCTGCATGGTCAGCCAAGCATTTTTTTTTTTCCCCTGAGACAGGATTTCTGTGTAGCTCTGCCTGTCCTGGAACTCATTCTGTAAACCAGGCTGGCCTCGAACTCACAGAAATCTCCTGCCTCTGCCTTTGGAGCGCTAGGATTAAGGGTGTGTGCCACCACTGCCTGGCCAGCAGTAAGCATTCTTAACTGCTAAATCATCTCTCGAGCCTTGTTTTGAAATTATAAATGGGCAGTTGATAATTGTATTACTTTATGGAGTATTAAGTGATATTGGGACTTACAAATACAATGTAGAATAATTAAATCAAGCTATTAATGTATCTACCCACAAATCTTCTGTGGTTAGAGCATTTGAAATTTAATTTATTAGCTGTATTTAACATGCTGTGCATAGGTCTCAAAAATGAAGCGTGAGTTCTTCCTCAGACTTTGTTTTCTGTGGACACTGTCTTTCCATCCTCCTGGCCATCCACCCGTTGGTAGCCACCCTTCTAGTCCCTGCCGATATGTGTTCTCTTCTCTTGGGGTCCACATACATGTGAAGACATTTGTTACTTTTCTCTGCGTGGCTTATCTCACATAGTATAATATTCTCCAATTCCACCCACGTCATAGTGAACTAAATTTTCTTTTTGAAGGATGCATAGTTCTGTGTTTGTTTTGTGTCTTCATTCACTGTATTTTCTCCATCTGTTGATTGTAGCTAGAGTTTTCCTGCCGGGCCCACAGTCAGGACAAATCTCTGCCACCTGCCAGTCCCACAGCCGCTCAGACCCAACCAAGTAAACACAGAGACTTATATTGCTTACAAACTGTATGGCCGTGGCAGGCTTCTTGCTAACTGTTCTTATATCTTAAATTAATCCATTTCTATAAATCTATACCTTGCCACATGGCTTGTGGCTTACA
>CABHPR010137381.1:11213-21371 GCA_902168415.1 Peromyscus melanophrys | reverse complement strand
TGAATTGTCACTGAAATAAAAGGAGGAATTGAAGGGAACCAAGTTCCCAAAACACGATGATGAGAATAGTTGATATCTACCTTTGAATTCTCTTCTGCCACCATCCCACCAACTCTTAGTGTCCCCATCAGCAGAATACATAGACACTTCAGATTTGTAGAGGGCTTAAGCATCAAACTTATTGCTTTGTTCTCCTCTTGGTACATTTAACCTTTATAATAATTTCTTCTTGGTACACAAAGTAATTGGAAAGGCATCACAGAACTAATGGATGCATTTCTATTCTAATATAGATATTCTGGAAATTGTGAAAATCTGAAATTGTGTGAGTTACAAATTATTTGATAAAAGTAATTGCCAGGTTTCTTTGAATGTGAAGCTCTATCTACCATTTAACTACCCAATTGCCATCTATCTTTCCACCCACATATATCTACACACCATCTTATCTTTTTATCGCCAAAACTTAGAGAGCAAATGGCAAACAGGTTTTGTGTTTTAGGTGGTTAAGACTAATGAAGCCCATGTCAGTCAAGCCAAGATCTCTATTGAATAGTGAAGTTTTCAGTTATATGATCCACAAACTATACCCAAAACCTCTGTAGCTGCTGCTTAAAGAAAGAAAGAATTTGGTTTTGTATAATACAACCCTCATAAACTAAAAAATCTGAAGGTGACATTCTACTCATGGTTGGTCTCTGATGTCCTACATAAACAGGGACATGTTAGAATCTGACAGATACTCAAGAGTAAAACACTGAGAAAGAACAAGCAAAGAATCCCAGGCAGTTATTAAAGGCATCCTCTGATAAAAAAGTAAAAACAGTCATTAGACTACATTTCACATTAGTTTCTTAGATGTTTTATAAGAAAATGTATACTTTCTCATCAACTTGGAATCTTCCAAGACCATGCTACATAAAATGTTACTCACATTCAGGTGGAATCAACACAAACAACCAGAAACAGTACATAGACTCATCCATGTTTTTCACCTCATGCTTCCTAAACAGACGTTTCATCCTTCAACAAGGGTGAGGCCTCTTTCTTAAAGCCTGTGACTACATTTAAATTTAAGTTATTGAACTACAATTTAATTAAAATGATTCCTTATAGCAAGATATATTTTGGTCACAGCATATAGGACCTACCTTTTCTTCTTGGACTTGTTTGTATTTTACAGACCATCCCTGTGGAATCATATATCTTCTTGCTATTCCACTTGTCTGCTTCCATATTAAACCACTTCTAAGGAACTTGTTCCTTTGATAGGTATATTGTTGATATCCAATGATAAATATTGCATTAACCATCTTAGATATATGACCTTTATATCATTGCATTCCTTACAATTATTGCTTTAAAAGTCTATTTAAAAAATGCTTCCATATGCTGTAACTTTTTAGAAACTGATAATTTCTAAAAATTGATTGCTAGAGATTTTCTGTCATACCATAGAGAGATATCTTTAAGAGTACAGGCTACACTTTCTTTATGCCAAGAGGTAAATGATGAGATAAAAAGGAAGAACAAAAAAGAAATATTGCAGGGTAGGACCAGTAGGGGAAAAAAGAAAAGAAGAAAAAGAAAAAGAAACTCTGTGGCTCTTGGGCACAGACCTGCAATAAAAAAAATACTGTTTGGCAATAATCTCTGTACAAATATGACCTTCTTTAAGAGAGATAATACCAGGCCCCTTTTATATATTGTTTTCCCTTTACTTCTTATATAAATCATCTTTTTAGGCTATTTGTAGGGCTGTCCTCATAAATGGGCAGGCCCACCTCATAAGAGCAGTTAAATGTCAAGGCAGAGCTTAAACAGAAGCAGATATGCTCTACGCAGGAAATGTTCAATGTTGAAAGCCAGTGGCCCAGAATGATCCCTTGCATTAAAGGTTTACAGACATTATCCTCAAGGCCCCAAAGTGGATTAGTGATTTATCTTTTTCATAAGTCCAACACAACATACAGCATGGAATTACAAAGATAAAGGATAACCCAAGGGACTGTCGTCCAGAACCTACACTTTGTATCCATTAGTGCCCCACCTCCACCCCATGGGCGTCTGCTTCCGCAGGTGCCAGGCGAGGGCTCCACTCTCACCATTCAGGAGCTATATCACTCTGATAAAGAAGAGACTCCACGTGCCACTCTCCTGTTTCTACTCTCAGCACGTTGGGAGATTTTTTCATTTGCTGAAATACTAGAACCTGAGTGGACTCTTGCATGAGTATTTATCATTCCCTAGTCTTTGATGTGGTGATGCTAACTGCAAGCCAACTTGCTTGAACAGTATTCTTCATGAAAACTCTGCTACACTGTTGGTAAATATTTGCATTAATTGCCAAACCCTATGGAATTGCTTGAAATTCTTTTTCTTGTAAAAAGAAAGAAAGAAAAAAAAAACCAACAGATTTAAGCTTAGATATTCATTGAATGCCTTTAAGAGCAGAGACCACTTGGAATGAGAATGTTTGCCTTAATTTGTTTTCTAAACTTTATGTTTTTTAAAGAAAAGAGGAAGACCAACTATGGAGATGACACGCCCTCAGTTACCTTGGAAACTCGATTGGCAACTTCTCTGCCCACTGTCAGGCCCTGGACGAAGGTGCGAGCAGCAATGAAGGCGCGCGTGACCTGAATCTTCAGTTTCCGGGGCACGTCTCCGAAGGGTTTCAGCTGGTCTGTGTACTTGCTCACACATTCCAGGTAGTCCTCGCTGAAGTGATATTGGGGGTTTATCAGCTGGAACATCCGCTCCAGGAGCCGAGCCCAGAAGTCATTTAGCATCTCTTCCAGGTTGACATTACCCCCTGTGTAGTATCTTTTCAGTTCAGTGAAGAGGTCCTGAAATACCTCCGAATTCTGCATATACAGCATGCCGTAGGTCCGGACAAACATGTCATTTAGGGACTTCTCTGCATTCTCCAGCAGCTCTCGGAAAAATTCTAGAGAGCAAATAAGAAAGATGTCATAAACGAATTATCTGTAGAAAGCCCCAATTCACCATTTACCTCGACAACCTACTGTTCTCTTTATTTGGTGATGTTGAGACTCAAATCTAGGCCCTCATACATGCTAGGAAAGTTCTCTACCACTCAGCTATGTTCTTAGCACAGCAGAAGCACATTCAGCTATACAGGAAAAACAATTCTATGATTAAGCTACTAGTGGACTATTGAGGAGCAATGTGATTCAATTTACAACTATTATTTTCTAGTACACAAAGAAATCAGAAAGCCCCATGATTTACAGTTTAAAACACATCAGTTAATATTAGATTACCAATCAATGCCCTTCCAAAAATAGCTCAATTTTTCTTCCAAGTACTACTAAATTTTAGAAAATCTCATGACTTGATAGAAGATGATCAAAATAGACTGCAAACATAATGGGCAAAGGTTCATCATTAATGTAATAACAAATACATACTGATAAACACATTTTCTCTGCCTATCTACAAACTGGTTTAGCAGTAGGTTGTAATTCACTTAAATTGCTTGTATTTTGAAAAGTTGTGTTAAAATTAACGGAATATTTTTGACTCTCTCAAATTCTTTTCAATTGGCTATGTCCAGAGACTTAGCATGCAATTTTATCACTTAATGATAAAGCTTTGAAGAATATAACTAAGGTGGCTATATTGAATTAGAAAACCACAGGATACCTTGGATTATCATTGTAAATATGAGCTATCATTTTACAGAATTTGAGCAAAATACTGACAGCTGGCCTTTCTGATTTGTAGTTTTTATGTGAAAAACACATATCAACAAAAGAATTCCTCTTTCCCACATGTGGGTGTTTCTAAATTTACTGGTACACGAAAATGTAATTAAAGGCAATGGATGCAGGCAGCCTCACTGGTGTCCTTCAAGTTTCCCAGAGACACATAAGCATAGAAGCCATTCTACAAATGAGCACCTGGGGAAAACTACTTCAAGGTTTTCATCCCACTTTTAGAGTGTAAAGTGAGTGAGAAAGGGCTAAGAGCAGAAGATCCTTTGAGTTTATCAGTTTTTTCTGTACCTGGAAGCTACGTCCTCCCTTCTAGGTACAGGGTCGAACGGAGACCCACAAGTTTCAAGGGCTCCAAGTAGTAACTAGAAAACATCTCTCATTTGTGAGCCCAGGCATATTCTTTGAAAACACAGAAGCGAAAGTTGTTGAATCCTCCTCTGCAGTGTCTCAGGAAACTAATTTGGTTTTTCTCAGAAATTGGCTGAGTGAGCATTTGAGTCTAGAACTTCCAGATTCATTGGGAATTAAACATCTTCCAGATAATTAATTTGTGTTCCTACTGATCATAACTATTTTATGTTGTTTTCAAACAAGGTCCAAGCAACAGATTTAAAGAGGACTCTGTTGTCTTTCTTGGAGAAAGACTTTTTTATATTGGTATTTTTATTTTAATAAAAGTTTAGTATGTAGAAAATATGCATAATAGGGAAACTAGTTCCAGTCCAACAGACGTTAGCTAACCCTAATTGCAATAGGATTTTTTCAATTTAATAAAGGGTTAAATATTTCCCCCCAATTTGTAACATATTTCCCCGTAGTTTTTCTTTCTGTACATTACTTTTCTTAAATATAGAAATTCTGTTTGTCACAGACGTGTGGTGACATTTTATTTGTGCATTAATAAATAAAACTTGCCTGGAGATCAGGGGGAAAAGGCTAGCCATTTCAAGTAAACAAAGAAGTCAGCCAGCACACTTCTGTCCTTAATCCCTTAGCAGGCAGGATCTCTGTGTGTTCAAGGCCACACTAGGGAACAGAGCCAATTGTAGTGGCACACGCCTTTAATCCCAGTATCAACCATAGAGACCTGGAGGACTGTACAGACATACAGACAGGGACACAGCTGTATAGGAAGAGGAAGTGAGGTAGTTGGGCTAAGAGAGCCAATGAGAGGGCAGAAAAGCAAGGCATATAAAGCATGGGTAGACAGGAAGTTGCACCATTTGGAAGCTGCAAAGTTGGTGAGGTAAGGTTGGCTGGTGGCTTTCCCTATTTCCCTGATCTTTAAGGCTTTCACCTCTATATTTGGCTCCATGTTTTTTATTTAATAAGACCATTTGGAAATTTGTCTACATTTGGCACCCAACATGGGGCTCAAACCCATGACCCTGAGATTGTGTCTCATGCTCTGTCAACTGAGCCAGTTGGGCCATGGTGCACACCTGTGAGAAGCCCCATGTTGGGTGCCAATGTACTTGAAAGTTTCTCTGTGCCCTGGCCTGCTGGCGGTTGGGACAAATCTCTCCCACTCGCATCCCCCAAGTAAACACACAGAAGCTTATATTAATTATAACTGCATGGCCATGGCTCAAGCTTTTTGCTAGCTATCTCTTACGTCTTAAACTAGTCCATAACTATTAATCTATGTATCGCTACATGTTCTGTGGCTTTACCTGTGTCCCATTACATGTTACTCCTTAGGTGGCTCTCTGGCATCTCTCTCCACCTTCTTCTTGTCTCTCTCTTTGAATTTTCTGCCTGCCTCTAAGCTGCCTTGCCATAGGTCAAACAGCTTTATTTATTAACCAATCAGAGCAACACATATTTGCAGAGTACAGAAAGACATTCCACAGCACTTCCCAACTTTTTAGTTCCAGGAAACAAGACTGCTTTTAGAATGTACGACAACTATATAGAGATCTATGTATGTATTATGTATATATGTATATATAATTATATATATAAATTATATATATATATATATAATTATCTCCAAAGTTCTTGAGAGCTATCTTCTAAGGTCCAGTCTCTGCATAATGCAAAAGTGCAGGGCTTATCTCAAGTCCTCACGTGAATAGTCTGTGAGACTGGATCATATCAAAATTTAACAGTTTATTTAGACTCCATGGATAACAGAATCTGTGTAATTTTTCTTCAAGCAAGAGAATATATTTTTATTTATTCTCTATTAATTCTCTAATAATCTGTAAAATTACTTTACATATTATTAAACCTCTGTAACTGGGAAGGAGATGGAAATGCTAACATTCCTGATTTGATCAGGATATATTAGATATATGTATTGAAAAATCACACACACAAATATATACAATGGTGTGCTAATCAATAATTTTAAATGTACTTAAGGATAAGGAAATAGAAACGACTCTGATTTAATGATTACACACTATAAATAGGTATCAAATTATCAAAATGCCCATAAATTTCTACAATTAAAATCTTAGCTAAGGAAATACAAATTAAAGATATAAACTTTTTAACCTTCATTATCAAAGCAGATAATTATATACATTGCATGTCAGCTTGACTTATAACTTTATGAAATCAAGTGCCTAACAAAAACCTTTCATAAATAGCTAGCTAGTTGGTCCTAAAATGGAACAATAAAATTATTTAAATATCCAAGTATTAAAATATCTTAAGGAAAACCTTTTAATTTTAGTACCAAGAGTGAAGACAGCTTGGGTGCTAAGCCAGGAGGAGGGAGACAGGTGTTATAGCTTATGAAAGAAGGGAGAAGAGAATGGAAAAAAATCACTGAATTGAAAACTACTAATATAAAGAGACTGGAAAGTGTATTCTAATCATGAGCTCTGAAAAGCCTATTCATTTATCTTGTTTTTGAAGTCAATTCTTTTGTTAGACTCTGGAATTATAGCTTAATTTATTGAACACACAGTAATGCCTTCTTCAATGAATAGTTAGTAATCAAGAGTGTGGAGTAACTTTACAAAAGAGAGAAACATTATATTAGATAGAGAGATAATAGATAGATGGATAGATAGATGGATAGATAGATAGATAGATGATAGATAGACAGATAGATGCATGATAGAGACAGACAGACAGACAGACATGGACAGATAGTCCTGGATCATCCTACTGGACCTCCTTCTTCACCAAAGACAACATAATATTTATCTCCAGAGATGAAATTGTATTTTCCTAATACTAGGGGTGATTTCACTAGGCATTTTCCTCTTCTAACAAAGGAATTCTTATATACTGGGCATAATCCCATTTGGAAGGTGATTGTGCTGTGGGATGGTCTGTATGTCAAATTTCTCTGATTGGTCCATAAATAAAACACTGATTGGCTAGTGGCCAGGCAGAAAGTATAGGCAGGACAAGGAGGAGAAGAATTCTGGGAAGTGGAAGGCTGAGGCAGAGACACTGCCAGCTGCAGCCATGACAAGCAGCATGTGAAGACGCCTGTAAGCCTCGAGCCACATGGCAAGGAATAGATTTATAGAAATGGATTAATTTAAGATGTAAGAACTAGATAGCTAGAAGCCTGAGCCATTAGGCCAAACAGTTTGTAAGCAATATAAGTCTCTGTGTGTTTACTTGGTTGGGTCTGAGTGGCTGTGGGACTGGCGGGTGACAGAGATTTGTCCTGACTGTGGGCCAGGCAAGAAAACTCTAGCTACATGATTGGCTAAAAATGATGGCCTGCTTATTCTATCTTATTCTTTCTTTGGTCTAAATTAGGCCAAACATGGTGGTAGATGACTGTTATTTCAGCATTTGAGAAGTTTAGAAAGTTTAGGAAGAAAGATAGCCAGTCTAGGCTAATTAACAGTCTGCTTATCAAACAGACCAAAAATAGAAACAGAGGAAAGAAAACAATCATTAAATTATAAGGTAATGCTTTTGTCAAAGGGTGTGTTATTATCTAATAAGTTTGCCACTAAAGAAGCAAAACTAATGTCCACCAATATAGCATCACACTTCATGTTCTTCAGGCCTTTAGACATCTGCCTTTTGAAGGGTGACTCTTTGAACTAAGGATTTTATGCCTGGGTGATACTTATTTCTCAGGAAACCAAACAGAATTGAGATTTGGAAGACAGTTATCTCATCCATTTCGCTGATGAAATATCATGTCCTAACATATCAAAAAGAATAAAATTCAAGAGAAGTAAAAGAAAAGGCAATTTCAGTATAACCCTTTGTTTAATAGGAAAGGGCAAAGCTCACATCTGAGAAAGCCTTCAGTCAACAAAAATTCTCATCTATGAGACACAGTTTGGCTGAACAAAATGCTATTTGATTTTTCTTTTCTTTCCTAATCACAAAATATACATCAAAGGTAGCTGCTTGGGGTTCAGGGAAGCTTCATAGGTACACCAAAGAACTTTCCCAGCCAGCATTAGCCTTGGGAAGATTTGATTCATCTAGAGAGGATATTCCCATGCAAACATCTGCTTGCTGTGGGGCAGGCTGATATGTCAGAGAACAGTTTCGTAGATAAAAACTGCCACTCTTTCGAATGTAGGGGTATAAAATGCTGCCCACTGCTTGAGAGGGCTCATCGGGGCAAACCATCAACTTCAGGTACCAAGGGGTGCCCTAAGTACATCTCAGAAAAATTTCAAATGAAACATTCAAGTGAATGGCTGAAGGGAAGATCACATGCTGGACCAAAGAGAAATAAAGCAACGGAGGAAAAGCAGGCTGAGGCACCCTGAAAATTCAGAAGCTGTAGGACATAGCAAAAATTTCTCCCATCAAGCCAGAAAGGTCATGTTATTAATAGTCCTGAAAGTGTATCCTGTGTAGGTTAGGGTGGAGATAAGGCATGTGGGATGGAGTACACTATGACATCATTTCCTTTCTACTTTTATGCTTTCATTCTATTTTTATGCTTTTTTGTTTAGTTTTGTGTTTTTGAGATAGGATCTCACATAGCCCTGGTTAGCCTCAAACTCCCAACAGTCTTTACTTGGCACCACAGTGCTAGATCACAGGTGTGCACCTTTAAGCCTGATTCCTTATATTGATGGAAAGCTGGTGCAATGGGGGTGATTTAAGGCCAGCAAGACGGCTCAACAGGTGCAGGAACCTGGGCCACTAAGCCCAATGACCTTACCTTGATTTCCAGGATCTATGTAGTGAAAGGAGACATGTACCTTGGTATATACACATATGCAATTCTGTTAACACACACACACACCCACACACACACACACACACACACACACACACAAACACACACACACACACACACATACACACACACACAAATAAAGAATAAATAAAGGGATGTTTCTGGATGATGGTGTGAACCTATAAAATTGTATAACTCAAAAAGTGAAAACTGTGTGGTTACTGCCAGTTATAACTGCCAAAACCACAGATTGCAGGTGTGCAGGGGTGAGTATCATTCTGTACTTTTCCCTTACATTATTTATTCCAATCCCTCCCCTTAAAGTCATGATAAGTCAGATTTGAGCTATGGAATGGTTTGGATGAGGAACATTCTTGGAGGATAGAATGCTTCTAGAAGTCATGACCAAGAAAAGCTGTGATTCACAGACACACAACACAGTCCCCACCTAACTTGTCCAGAGCCTTTTCAAGCTTAACTCTATAGAAGTATCCTTCCTTATTTCACAATTGTCTGTCAGGGTTCAAGGCATTCCTTAAAAAAAACCTCTTTCTTACACTATAACCTGATATTTCCACCAGAAAAATGTTGATTCAATTAGTTGCATTTGTGGAGGAAAACCCGTAATGCCATTTATTTTCATGTGTGGTCTAATTTGAGGGCAAACAAACAAACAAACAAGAAAAAAACAATTCTGAAATGGCCTGTGGCCTTCCACTGTCTAGCGGCTGTGGTCTTGTAAGCAAGTAAAGGCAAAGATTGTGTTGCTTAGGACTTGAAGATGACATGCAGTGTCACCCATGGCGTGGCATTTCACAGTTGGATTTTACTCTGCTACTCCAGGTGTCTCATCTCAGCACTGTTAAATCAATTCTTCTTCCCTGTGCACCATAGGGTGTAATTAGCATGCCTGCCTTCTACCTACAAGATGCCAATAGCATAGCCTTCACTCCGTATGACAAGAGGAGCATCTACAATCACTCTCCCCAGCTTAACACTACCTGCTTGGGCAAAGCACATTTCAAGACATTGTCATCCTCAGGGCTTTCTTTTTTCAAATGATAAGCTATGTTTTAAATGAAAGGAAATACAATACAGGTTATATTCAGACTAAGATCTTTAAAGGTCAATATTTCATTTCTATGTAAGATTCCTGTTATGCAGAATTTTAAATAGTGATGAAAGTGTGTGAATGGATGTAGACAGAAAACTTAAGTTTCAGTGAAATACAACCTGGCTCCAAGTTCTGAGTGTGTGTGTGTGTGTGTGTGTGTGTGTGTGTGT
>CABHPR010137381.1:0-11113 GCA_902168415.1 Peromyscus melanophrys | reverse complement strand
TGTGTATGTGTGTGTGTGTGTGTGTGTGTGTGTGTGTGTGAGAGAGAGAGAGAGAGAGAGAGAGAGAGAGAGAGAGAGAGAATCAAATTTTAGGAAGACTACTGATTCACCCTCCTATAATCTTCCAAATGCAAACTTTTTTTGCATAAAATAATTCAATTTCTGCCATGTTTCAGTTTCCCAGGCATCTGCACATAAAACACACCATGGCTTCTGTTCTGTTCTGAGTGACACTGGCCATCAATACTGTCAATACTGCAGGATCAGACCTTGACTTCTTCTCCAGCGTTCCTAAGACATAGTTTTCCTGCATACATGTGAGCAGTACTAGCATGTTGCCGTGGTGTGAACTCCCAAACTGCTATGCAGCCTCATGCATGACAGTCTTGCACAGAGAAAACACTTCTATTCTGTGGAAAATGTCCTGTATTGAGAAAACTCACTTTGGAGTTTTGATTTCATATTAGAAAAAGACAAGCATGTGAGAGAAAGAAGGAATATCTATTTTGAATTGATATTGTGCCAAATCATCTCAGAGATTTTTTAAAATATTATTCATATTTTGTGTAAGATGTAGACCTTCAGAATTCATTTTAAAAAATTATGCAGTTGAAATATACAGAAGGGAGAAATTAGAATCTATAATTATTGAGAGACAATGTTGCATGCATATTAGTTTATTGCTGATGTGCTACTCTTGTATCTCCTAACTCATATTTTTTATTACTCTGTATGTGTTTATTCCTATGTATTCATAAGGTATATTAGTTATATTATAACAAGGATCATAACTTAGATCTTCCCAGGAGTTGAGTACCAACCTACCCCTCAACGGACAGACTTCTTAAAATTGAAACAACATAGCAAAATATATGCATTTACTTTTTCTCTCTGTCTGTTACGAGGTAGCAGAAAACTAAATATATGAAAATTTAACTTAAGATTAAAAAAATGGCTTGGGTCAATAAATGAGGAACATCACTAGACACAGGACCTGGGAAGAGATTTACCTTTAGTGGGTATATAATTTGGTACACACATGCATTCCATACACTTTATGTAAATCAGACGTGAGTTTATCTCTTGCACTGATGAAGAAACACAGGCTTCCTGTGTTAAGTAAACTGCCCTGAATCACTGAAGCTGAGCTCCAAAAATATTAGTGACAAGGAAGGATTCCAAGAAGAAAGTAGGTGGTGGGATAGCTTTGTAGTTTACCCCAAGTCAAATTTTCACAGTGTGATCTGAAAAATTAATGGGAAGTATTATAAACCCCTAAGAGAGTGGATGCAACCATATTTATTCTAAAGTTGTAGAGTCATTACAAAATGATTTGTATTTGTGTGGTTTCTGCCTCTACTATTACTTAGTAGATACAGGTAATTGGGGCTGTGGAGCATGCTCAAATCTCTAGGGTTCAATTTTCCTCACATAGGTTGTATCAATGAGAGCAAAGAATAAACCATAAAACATAAGATTTTTGCTAGGGTATGGAGCAGTGACTGGCTTAACAAGGGTTGATAAACTATCTAACAAAAACGTGTCTTACTTTATGATAGATGTGAGCATACATCATTTTATAACAGCACACATATATTATCTATAATATATTCAGACAGTATTTTTGCATATTCCTGGTAAGTTACAAATAAATCATATCTTCATACTATGATGATACCATATTTGAGTCCCATGACACTGTGCTGATATAGTTTAGTTTTAACATTAATGCTAGGGAAATGTGACATCTTTAGAATAATGGATACATATATTATTTGTTCCAACTAAAGAGATTCTCAAGGATGAGGTCCTAACTCTGCTAAGGATCTCAGTGCTAAGACCAAGGCACATGAGAAGCGAGGGCACTGTGATCAGAGTTCACCTATGGTGACATGCAGCTGAACAGTACAAAAAAACACATGCACTTCCGTTTCCAAATTGAATTGCTAATGAAGGATTTTTATAAATAGTTATTATGATTACAAGTGATGGGAACTACCAGAGCACTGGAACTTAAGAATATCATTGCCCTACTGCAGGGTCTCCTGAGGGATATTAGGCATTTTCATAAAGAGGGTCGGCTTGATCTTAAACATCATAGATAGGTCCATGGAGAGGTGATACCCATCTTACACCACTGCTTACTGAATCCGGCTGGCAGAGAAGGTGCTTGCACACGACTGGAACACCCCTCAGCTGCTTCCTCCCCAGAACCCTCCTCTCCAGTCCGTTATTTAGTGACTTGAACACAAGCAAGCCAGCAAACATCCCCCAGGCAATACTTTGGCAATTAGTTCAGTTTCCAGTCAGTGACCCAGGAACTAGGAACAGATTCTACATTTTTCAATGTGAGAACTAAAAGCAAGCAGAAACCACAAATTATAAAATACATGCCATAGAGAACTTACATGGAACCAAAGATATTTAACATGTAGTACATTCTGAAAACGTTTTACTGGTCTTTGGGACAAGGGGTCATAAATCCTCACTTAGATGTTTGAAGATAAATTAATTAAACAAAGCCTCTTGTAGGTTTAATTTCTTATAGTCAGGAAGATGGTTTAACTGCTAGTCTCTTGACTCTCATATGAGTAGGGGGAATATAGTTTTGTATTCTGATATTATTTTCATTACATGTATTAAAATGTAGTTTGACAATCCAAGGTTCATTCATTGTTATATTCTCTCCTAAAGGAAAGTGAAATCCAGAAATAAATTCTTGAACCTTTTAATTTTTGAAGAACTTAGATAATTTTAGTGACTTAAAGGCAAGACAACCTTGCCGGGCAGTGGTGGCGCACGCCTTTAATTCTAGAACTCTGTGAGTTTGAGGCCAGCCTGGTCAACAGAGTGAGATCCAGGAAAGGGACAAAGCTACACAGAGAAACCCTGTCTTGAAAACAAACAAAAAAACAAAGGCAAGACAATCTTAATTTTTTTCAATATTATCATTCAATAAATCCTATAAAATGTCTTAAGGAAAAAGAAATCAAAGTGTCACTGGGATCTAAATGAGGAGATAAAGCAAAAAGGAAATTTTTTAAGATCTATTTTCATGGTAGTGCTGGAGATCAAACCTAAAGGCTCTGGAATGTTAGGCAAGCAAACAAGCACTCAGCCACACCCCACCATCATTACCACTCTGTAAGATTTCCTTCATGATAATTAGTGAAAAAATAAATGTCAACTATTCTTCAACACCTTGCAAAAACTGTCAAATACCCTAAAACAAAATATAGTTTTCTCCACAATTCAATAATTATTTTCATAAAATTATAAACATTTCAGCTACTAAAATACTAAAACACATAATTCATAATTGCTGTCTATATTAATCTACCAGATTATTTGTTTATCTTTCTTCCAGCATCTGTTGAGAAGTTCTATAAATTAGATGTTAGTCAAGACATTATAGTCCTGAAAAAATACTATACTTCAATAAATTTGATTTTCAAAAATATAATAAAACATTTAACAATAGTATAATAGTATGCTAATTTATTATTAAGGACATCAATTAATGCACAACTAATATTGTAATAATGCATACTTAATGGATTATTGAGGTCAATTTTACTCTGCCTTTTATATTTTCCTAATTTATCTAATCAGCTAGACTTTTCCATGAAGACATTTTTAATGATAAATCATCAGTTTACAACCATAAGTGTTTATTAAAAACAGTCAATACCATGCACCAAAGTCCCCCAATTTATTACCAGTAATGTAAAGTCAGCGGAAAAGATTTAATGGCAGAAGATTTTTCATAATCTAGTGTCTAATGCAGCATTTCCCGGGAAGCAGTAATACAGGACTATCTGACAAGGGCACATTTGTGATAACAAAGTAGGAAATTGTTGACTAGAATTCAGATTTTGGAAGGTGAAACTTTTTCCATATTCAGTGAGCTTTCCCACAGTGGAGGGATAAATGCTTATATCTAGGTAGCTTATTTTTCCCAAAGACATCTTTAAAGTAAGCAAGACTGATTAGGGCCTCTGTGTTCTCCAGGTGGTATAGACAAACTCTTAATTCCCACAATCATGAATTAAGTTTGAAATTTGCTGACAATTTCTGCCAACAGCAAACAACTGTTCTGAGCCGTAGACAGTACGTCTCCTCCCTCCAGGCACTGCAGGAAATCAGAAGACATATTCACAGTTCATTTGCATCATTATAGTCTTTTTAGCTTTGTTCCATAAATACCCTTTAGGTCTTGCCCACGAGTCTGCCTCATTTTTCTCTTAAAGAAGGCATTAATCACAGCTTTGGATTAATCTTTCACACACCCAAAGCAGAACCATATTAAAGACAACTTAAAAATTATTTCCTATTTGTTTTCCTCAACTGAAAGAAGTGATTAAATTTCCAAATGAAGACTGTAGTTATATGTAAAACGATTCATTATATAATATGTATTTCAGGGTTCACACACCTAATTCTTTCCACAGTCATCATTCATTGTTGACCCAACACTTGCTGGGAGCAGAAAAATGACCATCAAACCACCAAGATGAGCCATGGGACAGGAAAGCAAGGCCAGTGTTCAGGTCAATCCTGGAGACATGTGTTTGGGATTACAGACACAGGAGACTAAAGCTACTCTGTCTCTCACCTTTTCTTTCTTATAATTTCCACTTCTACTTTCCTTTAAAAACACGTTTTACACAGTTAGGGAGTAGCTCTGTGGTCAAGAACACTTGCTGCTCATTGCAGAGGACTCCAACTCAGTTCCCAACACCAACATCAGACAGCTCACAACCACCTGTAACTCCAACTCCAAGGAATCTGATACCCTCTCTGGCCTCCACAACTCCTCATAGATATGTGGCATGAACTCAGCAGACACAGACACATAAATTCTTAAAGAGAAACCAATTGGTTATCCAATACCAAATGGTCAGCCTGATAAGATATACACAGAAATAACATTGTATAGACTGAACAGGTTATATTTATGTACATATATACACATGTTCATATATATATAAATATATAGAATATTAACGAAACAGAAGGTGTGAATTTGAAAGCAAGTGGGGTGGGGCAGCTCGTTTGTTCTCCAAAACTTTGATTTTGATCAATGCATGAAAGAGATTGCATGGGCTGAGAAGTGATGGTGAACACACACAGAGACAGACACACTCACACTGCATGGAAGCCCCATTGTACCAGAATCCTGTGATGGGTTGTGCTAACCTCTTCTCATTTTCATATATCCCCTTGGAGCTAAATACAATCCAAATACCCTCCTCCTTCACCGTTTATCGGATGGTAGGTTAATCCAAGACCAAGCGAAGAAAAGTACATGATGCACTGGAAGATAAAAAACAGGACTTGGCAGATCCAGGGCTAATTAATAGCCATGGAAGAAGGAGAATGCATGACCCAGACTAACTAGGGCAGCATTTAAGCACATAAGACAGACAATAGAAGCTAAAGACGCTGGGAAAAGCTGAGCTGCACAGGTGCAAGGGTGCATGAAGAATTGCATCAAAGTATTTTAACTTTAAGCTAGAATTTTAAGATATTAGTTTGGGTCCATCTGAAACTGTAAGTACCGGGAGGTTGAAAAGAGATCTAAACCAAAGAAGTCACATGCAGAGAACTGAGAGTTTTCAGAACACTGCTAGTTCTGTTTCCCAAATAAAGGTTCTCAAACCAATGCCGTCTCCAGACAACACAACTCCAGCATTCTTTAATATACAGTCAGCCCAAATTAAAATCTTAGATGCAAATGCTTGAGAACACAGAATCCTTGCTCACTTTCTCTGTGTAGATTTTGGTGGAAATTTGAAAAACACAATGACTAAGTGTAAAGATGTACACATAAAAAACTTGACAGCAGTAGTGCCCGAAGAAGAGAGAAGTCAATGCCTTCCATTCACCTCTCTTACATATACTTTGAACCTAGGTAGGATTTAGAAGGAGCAGAGTCCCAAGTCTGTTCAGTAATCCTGAATTTTATCAGCAGCAAGTGACCAGATTAATGTGCACAGATGTCTCAGCTCAAAGGGAATTGACACACTTTTGATGAATACATTAACCATAGAGATCCTGCTCTACGGCATGTAAGAATAAGACATAAGGTACACAAGCCAACTAATCACAAGTGAACTGGTTTCTGTTTGCCTTATATAACTTTAACATTCTTTAAATTCACTTTGCCAGTAATTTTACAGATTTTTTACAGTAATTTTAAAATTACTTTTTTTATTTTTGAGAATACAATGTAATTACATCACTTCCTCCTTTCTTTTCCTGCCTCCAAAACCTCTCATATATCCATCCTTTCCATCTTTCAAATTCATGGTATCTATTTTCATTAATTATTGTTACATACATATATGGATATGGATATGCACATATATTCATAAGTGCATAAGTACAAGCTGCTCAGCCTGTATAGTGCTACTTTCATGGACATTTTCGGGTCTGATCATTTGGTAGAAGATTACAAACTGGTGCGCTCTTCCCTAGGGAAGACTACTTTTTCCAATCTCACATTACTAAGTTGCCTGTAGTTTGTGCAGAGTTGTGGCCTTATGTTCTTTTAAAAGAAAATATCAAAGTCGGATTGAGAATTATGTTTGCGATAAAGTGCTTGCCTAGTGTGTGAGAAGCCCTGGGTTCCGCAGGCGGTATCAAGGGAAAACATTAAAAACCAACCAACCAACCAAACATGTTGTTCATGTTTGTATGATGACTGTTTTCCTTATGAAATCAATTATATCAAAGAACATAAAAATGGTCTTCTTTAAGAATTAATCTGATCAAAATACATTGTATGCACATACTTCCTTGTCTATTTAAATTTGTGAGTTATACAGATTATAAAAAAGCCATCAAAAATAAATTTAGTTGAAAAATTAAAACAATACACTTGAGTTTTATTATTCCCTTTAGTAGATATTTTGTTTGCTATTATTTAATCCTAATTTATAAAGTATAGAGTAACATGATACCATTTCAAATTCTTCTTTATTGTGTGTTATAAAAAGAATCAAATGCTATCACCATGATTTTCAAGAAGAAAATATAATCTGTGTGAAGATTTAACAAAGCTTTGTTCTAGAAGAAATTATTTCAAAAGATTTGCAAAGCTTCCTTAGAATGGTAGTCTGCTGGTTTTGGTTTAAATACCTAGCAGGGAAGTTGTGCTGGTCAATATGACCTGCTCCCTGCCCACTCCTCTTCACTTTGGGCTTGCAGATGATAAATCTTCCCCTTCCAGCTCTAACCCACATCCAGTTATCATCCAGAGCAGACATCTCCTCACATGCCAATCTTGTTCTGATGGATAGAATACTAACCTTTCACAAGATTAGAGACACAAGGTGCTCTGGAGATAATAAAATTCAAATAGGTTTATTTCAAAGGGCAACCCAATCTCGCTTTGGTTCATGGGTCAGTTGACAGATCATTTGCCAAAGCCAATTTTGTGTCTTTCCAAGCTGGGTTCTGGTTCAGTGTGCCAAAGATGTCAACTTACTGGATGTCCAAAGTGTGACAGTCTAAAGCAGCAGTGGAAAAAGATGAGAGTAACATGGTTTTAGTATGTGTGACCAAATCTTTACTGGCCACTATTTTAAACTTATCCTGATATGTTCAACAGGTAAATCAAGGCTGATCACGTTGAGGATATCCAGGAATTAGTATGTTCACGTGTGTTACGATCCATAAATATACATTTGAAGAGTGTTAAGAAATTTAAACTCACATACAGTAACAGACACCTATAATTGCAGGCTGACATGGGAAAGAAGTGTGTATTTAAAGTTAGCCTATGCACCATAGAAAGACCCTTTCTTGAAACAAACAGCAAACCTAAACAATAAAAGCAAAAAAATGAAACTTTTATCAAATGTAGGAGGTAAGATATATTTTTAAAAATACTTTGTTGTGCCAGGTGGTGGTGGTACACGCCTTTAATCCCAGCACTCGGGAGGCAGAGCCAGGTGGATCTTTGTGAGTTCGAGGCCAGCCTGGTCTACAGAGCGAGATCCAGGACAGGCACCAAAACTACACAGAGAAACCCTGTCTCGAAAAACCAAAACCAAAAAAAAAAATACTTTGTTGATATTAGTTTAAGATTTGTTCAACAATATTAATGACAAGTCAAAAATAAGTACTACATGAAGACGAAGGATTCAGAAAAAAATCTGCTTTAAGTAGGTTTTCTCAATGAAAGGCACAACACATTTCTCCCGTCATTATTTCAAACTATGCAACTAACAAATATGCACATATTACCCAATTAAATACACACGTGTGCCTCACCCCCCACACCACACACCACACATGAAAGCTTATTTATTTATTTATTTATTTATTTATTTATTTATTTATTTATTTATTTATTTTTCATGACAGCATTTCTCAATGTAGCTCTGACTGTCCTAGAACTCTCTCTGTTGACCAAGCTGGCCTTGAACTCAGAATTCTACCTGTATCTGTCTCTCAAGGACTGAGATTAAAGGCCTGAGCATGCTGGCTGAGATGGAGACAAATACAGAGTTCATGGCCAGACATTACACAGAGAGACAGACCTTGGAATTCAGAGCTCTATATGGGATATTTCTATCAAATCCCTCTCCTCAAAACTTAGGAAATCCTGCAGCACAGTGGCAGAAAGAGTATAAAAGCCAGAGGGGATGAAGGATACCGGACAGCAGAAGAACAAGTCCTTCTAAATCTACTTGGCAAAGCTCATATGAACTCCCAGAGACTGGAGCAGCAAGCTCAGGACCAACACAGGTCTGCACTAGGTCCTTCGTGTATTTATTGTTGTTGTGGGATATTTGTACAGTGTAAAGCTGTATTTCTGTGATTGGTGTAATAAAAAGCTGACTGGCTAATAGTTAGGCAGAAAGTATAGGTGGGACTTCCAGGAACAGAGAGAACTCTGGGAAGAAGAAAGGAAGAGTTGCCAGCCAAATATGGAGGAAACAGGATGGGAAGTACAGAGATGAGGGAACGAACCACATGTCAGACATAGATTAAAAATATGCATTAAGTTAGAACTAGTTAGGAACAAGTCTAGCATTCATAATTAATAATAAGTCTTTGTGTCATTATTTGTGAGCTGGTGGCCCAAGTGAGAAAGTACTGCTACATACTATAGCTTTCAGGTTAATTTTTTTATGGGACTCCTGAATGTGTGAACATGTGGGTCTCTGATTCTTGAACCTGCTCTTGGAGCTCTTTTCCTTTTGTTAGTTTGCCCTGTCAGACTTCAATATGATGGTTTTTATTTTATCTTAGTGTATTTTATTTATTTATTTATTTTATTTTACTGTTACCTCTTAGAAGCCTCTTCCTTTCTAAGGAGAGACAGAAAGAGAGTAGATTCAGATGGAGGGAGGTGGGGAGGAACTGGGAAAAGTAGAGTGAGGGGAAATTATAGTAAGGATATATTGTCTGAGAGAAGAATCTATTTGTAATAAAAAGGGAGAAATAGGGAAGAAAAATTAAAAGTGAATTTGTAGCAAAAATACTCCTAAGACAGGTCACTCAGGTTCAGGATGTTATTAAAAAACTACTCCAGGGTAGAAATATTAAAATTCAACAATTAATAATTATATCTCACTGCGTGCAAAAAACGATGACACACTTGTCACACAGCTTTCTTAGGGTTTCTGCTGCTGCACTGAGAAACCCTGACCAAAAAGCAAGCTAGGGAGGAAAGGGTTTATTCGGCTTGCACTTCCACATGGCTGTTCATCACCAAAGGAAGTCAGGACAGGAACTCAAATAGAGCAGGAACCTGGAGGCAGGAGCTGAGGCAGAGTGCACTGAGTGTGCTGCTTACTAGTGTGCTCAGCTTGCATTCTTATAGAACCCAATACCACCAACCCAAGGACGGAACAACCCACAATGGGTAGGGCCCTCCTCCACCAATAACTAATTAAGAAAATGCCTGACAGCTGGATCTTACAGAGGCATTTTCTCAATTAAGCTTCCCTCCTGTCAGATAACTCTAGTTTGCATGCCAAGTGGACATTAAGACTGGATATCACAATAACTGATGGTGAATTTTAGACATGTATAATGTTTCATCAGTGCAGTATGAAATTTCTGGTCTTATTTTCTTAATGTTTACAGCTTTTATTCTTTTATAAAATGAGGTTAAATGTGTATATGATATATATATATTTAATCTAATAAAAGTTCAAAATGAAATATTACCTCATTAAAAGAGAACTTGTGGTTACTTTTTTCCCCCTTTTTGTACAAGATCTCACTATGTAGCCAAGGCTGCCTTGGGACTCACTGTGTAGACCAGGCTAGTCTCAAATGCACAGAGACCTGTTTGTCTCTGCCTCCTTTGTCATCTTGCCCAGTCCATTGATGTTTGATTTATCTTAGAAACTTTATTTTCCCCCAAATATGTATAAATTAATCATAATTATTTGTCTTTGCTATGTCTTACTAATTAGATAAGGCATCTGAAATAAAACTGTTGCAATCAACTATCTCTTAGATAAAATATTCAGTGTGGAAATTTTGCTCCTTTATTTCAACAATGCAGCTAAAACAACATTCAAAACAAATTGTTTTTGAAAGTTAATCTGAGACCACATTCTCCAGGCTTACCCTCCACAGATGTCACACAGAATTGCAAAATGTTAGTTTATTTTAAAGATTAAACCTTTTAAATATATTAGAAGCACCAGTATGTATTTAATTAGTAACATGGATTTTTAGTGTGATTATTTGTTACTAAACAGACAGATTCACCAAGCTATGTCTTCTCAATGTAGAGGAAACATAATCTAATATAGGACATTGTATTTTTCTAGAGTATCATAGATATGGACACCGCAGTTCAGCATTGATGTGTGATTATACACGTTGTAACAGTGAAAGAATGAATGACCTGGTAATAGTGACTGTTAATTTTGTTTAGTCAGGAATGGAAAGGTCTGCATATAGCAGATACTCAGATTTTCTCCTCTGGAAAATTAAAATGACAGGATCATCCTAGCAGGGTCTGTGAAGGTTACATTACATACATAGTCAAGCGAGTGCCAGGTCCACGATCAGTACAACACCCTTACAGCTATTACCATTACCCTCTCCAAAGCGAGCACACTTGGCAGTAAGAAATGGG
>CABHPR010137380.1:29339-40065 GCA_902168415.1 Peromyscus melanophrys | reverse complement strand
TTTCTTTCTTTCTTTCTTTCTTTCTTTCTTTCTTTCTTTCTTTCTTTTAATTTAGAAAGGATTTAGAAACTGTTTGGTCCCAGACCTCAATGTCAGGTTGTCAGGAGTTCCCAACCCCAGCAGCTGCCTGGAACAGTTTAGAACAATCTTCTTGCAACCTTGAAACTGTCTTTGAAAATGCCTGGTACATCTTGCTGACAGCCAGCAGGGTGGTTCTATCCAGGAGTGGTCCAGGCAGCGGTCCCAAAGGCCATTCCAGGAGAACTGGACAGAGCCCTGGGCCAGCCTCAGCCCTGGCCTTGACATCCCCTGGCTGTCCCTGGGACCTAGCTGACACTACCTCAGCAGTCCAAAACCAACACAGCAGAAGCTGCCCAGGTGCCTTCTGCTCCCGGCTTCTCTCCGAGGCCGCGGCTCAGAGTGCTCAACCCTCAACTGTTGAGGATGAGGACTGTGGAAGCCTGGTTGTCAGGGTGCATGCTGGCTGGGTGTCGTGGAGGTTTGAGGTGTAGTGATCAGTTCTAATTTTGTTTTTCTTTACTCAGCAACTGAGAATTACAAGAGCTTCTGTTTTGTTTCTAGTGGGATGAATGGTATCGTTAATGAATTCCCTTTGGAGTTAACAATGTGTACTGAGGAAGACGATATTTTGTTTTCCTCGTTTTTCTTTTATCTTCTGCAACCAAAATGTGCAGGCCATACCTCAGTAGAACATGGAAACTTTGAGCCACATAACCACAGGCAGACTGGACAGCACTGTTTTAAGGGGCCATGTTTTCTTTTGTTTTCTTGTTAGATTGTTAGTATATTAGGGAGAAAAACAAAATTCCATGTGGATGTTCTCTGAAGTTCATTTTTTTTTTTACCAGATTTTAGATTCTCAGAATAATTTTTTCTTCTTGTACTTCCTTATCACGATACTCTAAGTTTTGTCTGGAGTTCCTTGAAGTCATTAGATCCATCTACAGAATTAAGGCTTCCATAGCTGTCTCCCAGATGTTCATCTTCTTCCCAGACTCCATGATTCCATTTGCTGATGTCCCCTGTCCTTTCTTGGTTTGTTACATAGGTGTGAGGCTGTCTTTGGATTGTTGAAATCTGTCTTTCAAGCCTCCCTGGAGGGTCTCTGGAGCCTATAGGACAAGAAGTCTCCACCACTGTCCTCCTTAACCTCCCTCACGTGGTGCCAGAACCCATGTAGGGGGACCTCCTGAGCCTCTAGATTCTAGAGTCTGGAACTTGGGGAAGTTCTCATTCTACAGTCTAGAATTTAGGGAAGCCTGGAGGGCAGCTGCCCACCAGGCCCTGGAGTCCTACCTCAGCCTGATTTCCTATAGAAACCAAGACTGCCAGTCCAGGAGTGGCCTCACCCACAATGGCCACTCCCACATCAATCACTAATTAAGAAAATGTCCTAAAGCTTGTCCACAGCTGGATCTTATGGAGGCATTTTCTCTCTTGAGGTTCCCTCCCTTCCAGTAACTCAAGTTTTATGTCAAGTTAACATAAAACTAGCCAACACACATGGTTTCTGAAGAGATTAGCACAATTAAAATGAAGCTAAGTATGGGCTGGAAAGATGGCTCAGCAGCTAAGAGCACTGGCTGATCTTCCAGAAGACCTAGGTTCAATTCCCAGTAGCCACGTGACAATTCTCAACCATTTGACACTCCAGTTTTAGGTGATCCACTGCCCTCTACTGGCCTCCATAGGAACTGCATACAAGTGCTGTACAGCCGTGTGTAGACAACACACTCATTCACCTAAATAAAAACTTAAACAACAACAAAATGGAATAGGAAAAATTCCTTGGAAAATATTCAAGTCTCAAGGATATGAAAATGCCATTTGAAAGATCTCCCTTGAGAAACATTACATTGAGATGGAGTGTCTCCAGTGTGCCTTACACACAGATGAACTTGTTTGCCTGGTGTTTATTTCACCTTGTTCAGCCACCTAGGCACCAAGAGTCTGTGCCGAATAGGTAACCGCTTGAGCTAGCTGAAGATTTTGATGTCCATAGTTTTGAAGACATGCAGAATTCAAGAGTTAAAGAGCCATGGAAACTTCCTCCAGACTTCAACAAAAGGCCAAGGAAGCTAGGCAACTGTGGTCGAGTCGGAATCCATGCTGGGAGCCTCTAAGGCTGCAACAGGAAGCTGTGAGGACAGAAACAAAAGTAAAACGGACACTCCAGGAATGTGGAGAGTCTGCTGAGGAAATGCACAGGCAGTGGATGGAATTTCAGTCCAAGACAGGGCTGAAATGAAAAAACTCAAGGAACCAGGCTGCCCGAGTCCCGTGTATATCCCTTCACACCGCCATGTTCCCAGGATGATGACGGACATCCGGACGATGATGGGCTACCGGATCCAATGTTTCTCCAGCTGGACTTCAGTTTGTTTCAATCTCATTCTCTTCTCTGTTCCCATTCCTCCTTTTGGGATGGGAATGTTAACTTTGTGCCATCATATCTTAGAAGTATGCAACTTGTTTTTGAGTTTACATAGACTCATAGCTAAAAGTTTACTTGAGTCTCAGATCTTTAAAACTATTGGAACTGTTAAGACTATGGGGATCCTTGATGTTGGATTAAATGCAGTTTACATTATGAGATGGCCATGGGCCTTTGGTAGCCATGGGCAGAACGTTATGATTTGAATATGAAGTGCCCTGTGCAGTCTCCTTGCCCTTCAGGGGTTATACGATGCTAGGTGTTGAGGGAGATGTCCAGAAAGTGCAACAAATGCCTGCCAGCCCACTCCAGTTCATCTGCTCAGGTGAGCCCAGTCCTGTGCTCCCAGGCTGACCTCATTGGTCGCCAGCTAGTGATGCTATTTTGGGAATAGTGGACATTTTAGGTGGTAGAGCCTGCCTGGAGGAAATAAATCACTGAGGGGATGCCTTTGAAGACTATGTCTTGTCCCTTGCCTCTCCTAGCGCTCTCTCTCTCTCTCTCTCTCTCTCTCTCTCTCTCTCTCTCTCTCTCTCTCTGTGTGTGTGTGTGTGTGTGTGTATTCTGTGTATGTGTCTGTGTGTCTGTCTCTGTCTTTCTGCTTCCTATTCACTATGATGCTAATAGCCTCCTCTGCATGTTCCCACTGCTATGATGTTATGACCCTGAATCAATGCAGCCAAAGACTATGAATTTTAGACCTCTGAAGCCACAAGCCAAAGTATACCCATCCTCTTTTGAACTGTTTCTCCCAGGCATTTCGTCACAGTGATGAAAATGCTGACTAATATACTGAATGGCAGCAATATTGTATCTCATTGCCTAAGTGATGCCCCAACCTTCTGATGCAGTGGATAAACCAGAAAGATAACAAGATATCAGCTCTCTTCTCAAAAATAAGCTCACACGCCAATTACACACACACACACACACACACACACACACACACACACACAGGGCTTCAACTGAGAGTAACAATAAATGAAGTTGTCATTAGTTGCTTTAACATCAGAGGGTCTCTAAGTATTCTCACACATCTTTAGTCTGTGTCCCAGAGGCTTGATTAATTTGTCTTGTCCACCACCATACTCTTGGACTATAAAGAATGTTATCATGTATTACTTAATGAATTGAAAGTATAGATGGTACTTGATGGCACATTTTGATTTACAAGGTTGACTTGTCATGATCTGACTTGCATGCAATTGTGTGAAAGTGATTCGCAGCTAGTAGAAACTACTCCCAAGTCTGAGCTTTGATCTCCTCCCATGCTTGTGATGTGTAGAATGATATTCTTTTGCAAAGCTGAGTGGCAGCAGGGAGCTACAGTTCCCAGCTACCCGCATAATCACAAGGGTAAGCCACCCATAAGTCTACAGTGCACCACGTTGCCAGCATTTGAAGGATACTTGTTTTTGTGACCCATCAGATCTGCAGAACACCCATCTTTATGTGCATTAGGTAGATAGTCAAGGGTGTATTATAAAATAAGCTTGTGTGAGAGTTTCCCAATTGTAGGTTCATTGATGTGGGTGTTGTGAGAATGATTGAGGTACGTTAGGCTGAGACTGAAGACCTGAAAGATTAGGTGTATTAAATACATTTTCAACTTACAATACCTAAGTCTAAGGTGAACTTATCAGATATGACTTCATTAAATAACTTTAATCCCTTTTCATTTGAATCCATACTTGTTAACAAGTACCTACTAATAAATGGGTATAAAGTATCTGCCTATCTATAAATAAACTCCCACTTTGCATAATAGAGAAAATTTAAAGTTTACATCTTGATACTGAGATGCTTGGATTAATTTTTAATTATTTTTTTTAAAAAAAATGACTTATATCAAACCCTGACATAGCCCCAAATGCCAGCACACAGGAGCACAAAAAAAGAAAGAAAAGAAGGGAGAGCAGCAACAGATGACATAAATTGGTGGAGAGCATTTAAAATTATAGTCCTGACCAAAAGGATTCTTTGCTTTGCTCTTGGGCAACCAAGAAAATCTAAAACTCTGTTTTAGATCTCAAAAATGAAACATGACAGTGCTCAGTGTTTGCAATCCAAGTCAAGATATAATTTTGTTAAAAACCAGTCCAAATTGAAAATCTCCAAGAATGCCTTTGGTAGAACAAAGGGGGGGGGGAAATCTGTTCCAGTGCGAATTTATTCGAGGTGAAAGAAAGTTGTGCCTTGGGCAAGAGAGCCGCCAGGTATTTGGGAGATTTCTTGCTAATGTCACTAAAGCTTTTAGACTTCACTCTTGCTTCCCTGATAGCCAAATCCCCTGCTGTTTCCTTTCTTTGGGTGCCTGCGTCCACTGCTGGTCCTGCTCAGCTCAGAAAATGAAGTACCTTGAATCTAAATGAAAGAGCAACTTGATGCAAATTCAACATTAAAGACCTGTTTCAGAGAAGGGTAACCATATGTCTGTATGACTCAACTGCTTCTGGGACCCATTTATAGAGAAATAACTGTTTTCAATCAATTTCTCAATGTTAGAAATTTTACACCAAGAACTCAGGCCCATCAAGAGGATGTTTAAGTTGCTTTAAGGAAAGAGGTAGAACAAATTCTTCTGGAAAAACATACAGGGCAGGGTCTCTGTGTTGTTCTCATGTGATGAATATGTTCTTTGAGGTCAACTGCCAAGTGTAGGGTCCCACAGAATAATCCAATCTCCTTCAGGAACTTTCAGCCCTCTCCTGCTGTGTCTGTATACAATAAGACTTGTGGTGATATTTTATTTGTGCTGAAATGTGGTGGTATTTTATTTGTGCATTAATAAATAAAGCTTGCCTGGAGATCAGGGGGGAAAGGCCAGCCATTTTAAGTAAACAAAGAAGTCAGGCAGCACATGCTCTTAATCCCTTAGCAGGCAGGATCTCTGTGTGTTCAAGGCCACACTAGGAAACAGAGCCTTTAATCCCAGTACCAACCATAGAGACCTGGAGGTCTGTACAGACAGAGAGACAGTGACAGAGCTGTTTAGGAAGAGGAAGTGAGGTAGCTGGGTAAGAGCCAATGAGAGGGCAGAAAAGCAAGGCATATAAGCCTGGGTAGACAAGAAGTCGTTCTCTTTGGAAGCTGTGGAGTTGGTGAGGCAAGGTTAGCTGGTGGCTTTCCATATTTCCCTGATCTCTCTAAGGCCTTAACCCATTTCTGGCTCCATGTTTTTTATTTAATAAGACCATTTATAAGTCGTCTACAGCCGGGCAGTGGTGGCACATGCCTTTAATCCCAGCACTCAGGAGGCAAAGGCAGATGGATGTCTGTGAGTTCGAGGCTAGCCTGGTCTACCAAGTGAGTTCCAGGAAAGGCGCAAAGCTACACAGAGAAACCCTGTCTCGAAAAACAAAAACAAAAACAAAACAAAAAAAATCATCTACAAAGACTCTTGAATCTGCATTGAGGAACTAGAACAAAATGGTTATGTGTATATTTTGCATTTCATGACTGGCCAAGACAGGCAAATGAGTTGGTTCAGCAACTCATGGTATTATTTCATGAACTCACAGGATGAAAAGACCATCCATTTCATCTTTTGGTTCTTCTCAGGTAACATGCGCCTTTTTTTCTGATACGAACATCACATCCTTGCTCCAAGACCACCCAGTGTGAGGCTAGCTTTATGAACACGGACATCAAAATACAGTGGTTCCGTTTTCTGAAGAAACCATTGTCAGGTCTGTTACAAGTTTGTGTTGCAGAAAAGAGAACCATCACCCTGCGTTGGCAGAAGTTTAAGAATTTCTTTCAATTGTTCTTCAAACCCAGAACCCAAGATGATATGTCAACAACCAGACACTGAAGCTCCTTATACATAGTTCCTAGGATATGTTGAGGTAGCCTGGTGTAGTCACAGTGATCTCAATCCCATTAGCAAGTCCCTGTGGTTTAGAGATCCTCCCCCCGTCACCCAACATTAGCCCATATGTGAACAAGGCAGATCATTGACTCCTTAAGAACACAACACCCACATAGCCAGTTCTCTATAAAGTGAGCAAATAAGAACTCCTTCTCCATTCATGCCTGTGAACTCTGGCCTAATGTGTTCAACTACAGGGGTGGGAAATTCTGGGGTTTTGTCAAAAGCACTTTCCACGGCTGCCGGTTGGTCTGATACTTTGTTAAATTTCAATCCTGTTCATAATTCCTTTTTATTGACTTCAAAGAAATGTTATTGATGAGTTAAAACTGCAAATGAATATCATCAAGCTTCCAGTCAGTCCCAGTGGCTGGATGTGGATATGCTTGTCTTCCTGTCTGCCTTTCTTCTCCACCTCACTTCCTGTTTCTTCTGAACCAGGAAACTGCACTGGCTTAACACAGTAGGTTCTGGGTTGTGGGTTATTTTTTTTAACTTTACACCTCCCATTGTATCCTCAGATACATCTCATTTTTTGAGCTGCTGACAGGCTCACACCTGAGATCCCTTGTGACTGCCACAGACTGTGGTGACCCTTCTCTGTCTTCTCAACTAGGAGTTTTCCTAGGGAAGTGAGACACCTTGGAGGAGGTCCCTCAGTCAAGTGCTCCTCCATGGCTTCTTGGCTCTTTAAGAGGCTCTGAACAAATTTGCTTATGGACCTTATGAAAGCCAAGTTATGAAATTCCTTATACTGTTCTTTTAAAAACAAGTACAAGTACCTCAAAGCTTTATTTGTCTCATATAAAATTAATAAAGTGTAAAAAAAAAAGTTAAAGAATATACGTAACTTAATGCCTGCACAGATCATACAGGATAATTGCCTCTTCTCAAGATCCTAAAAGTAATCACATCTTTTACCAGGTAAGGAGGGAGCCACAGGTCACTGGCCTAACTAACTCCACCTTGTCCCTCTCTGTGTTCACCTCTTTAACCTTTCCCTTTGACTCACTCTCTCTTGAGGTAACCTTGGATTCCAGGAATCTGACTTATCTGTAAGGATTAAGGGACTGAAACTCTCTCCACAGCATAGTGAACCTTGTAGGACAGACAACCCCTCCAAATGAAGGCAATTATCTATGATGTCAAAGGTTGACCGTGGAGCAGGAGTAATCATCACAGGTGGACCAAATTGCTCCCTTCAAGCCATGACAGCTGTGACAATGTCTCTAGACCACTTTGTTACACCAGAACTGAGCTAATGACCGGTTATCCCACACTTGGACAAGACTACCTGACTATACATACCTCTTGTCTGTTTGTTTGTTGTTTGTTCGTTTCTCTGTGTAGCTTTGTGCCTTTCCTGGAACTCACTCTGTAGCCCAGGCTGGCCTCGAACTCACAGAGATCCGCCTGGCTCTGCCTCCCGAGTGCTGGGAAGAATGCCCCTTGTCTTATGTCCTAGCTCTTCTCTTTTAATTTTTAGATTTATTTACATATGAGTGTTTTGCCTGAATGTATGTATGTGCACCACATGCATGCTTGGTGCCCACAGAGGTCAGAAGGAGACAATAAATTCCCTAGAACTCAAGTTACAAATGGTTGTGAGCTACCGTGTGGGTGCTGGGAACTGAACTCAGGTCTTCTGTAAGAGCAAACCAGTGCTCTTAAGCATTCAGCCATGTCTCCAACCCCCTTGTCCCAGTTCTTTATTTAAACCAACAGCTTATAACAGTATCCAAAAAATGAACTTTGGGGTCACTGGACCCCTTTATCTGTCTTTATCTGTTTCTCTTCTCAATGTGCCATATTAATTATTCTGTTTCTCTTTGGTTGGAGTATTGGGACAGGTGGGAAAGCCCAGCCTGTTGGGACTGCATGGAGTGGGTGCTTTTACCCTAAAACTCCTGTTAGAGCTCTCCAAATGGAGATGCTCATGCGATGCACTAGACAAAGGGTGTATAACACACAGGGCCTGCCTCAGACAGCAAATCTTGACCCAGAATCTGCCTATTGCAAAACGGTGTGATAATGACATAGACCTGCACTCCTAGGGAACTACCATCTCATAGGAGGCACAGGCTCCGGGGTCAAGCCCAAGGTGGTCAGTCTTGTAAGGCAAGGTAGAAAGAAGACAAACATTCCTGGATTAAGTCATCAGGAAAGGCTGTGTGGAGCAGAAGGCATTTGAACATGGCATTGAAAAGAAAGCACTTCTTGAGTAGAATGGAAGGTGAGAAAGAAGCATGAAAGGTGAAGAATACAGGAAGAGTAGAAGATGTGGTGGGGGGTAATAATACATATTGGGGAACCTCTCAGGGTACATGTAAGAGAGCAATGAAAGACAACATGGAAAAAGAGAAAATGTTGTATGTGGTTCTGCACTATCAAGAAATACTACAGACTTTATTCGATAGACTCGGGCTTGTCATTAAAGATATTTTGAATAAGGAAGGACAATAAGACATAACAAGAGGTATTTGAGCAGGGAGGATGCTGCTGAAAGATTACTGCAGTAATCTAGACAAGAGCTAAGAGTCTTGCTTTAGGAGGCAACCATGTGCAAGGAGAAGGGAAAACAATTTCCAAGGGAAAAAATCCAACAGGACATAACGACCATCTAAGTCTACGAAATGCAGACATGGGAACACCAGAGATGGATGCATTAAAACATGGTGATGCAAACAGCAATACCACTGGAAGAATTTGCAAAGTCAGGAAGAAAAAGTTTAACAGGGAGAAAAAATGATTAAATTGGTTTACAAGTATTAAGTTTTAAGAACCAGCAGGACATAGAGATGCTAAGAAAAAAGGACACGATTGGAATATAAATGGGAAACCTATTCCCATGGAGAACATAATTGGAGTCACAGAAATTTATAACATCACAAAGAGAGGGAGGGACTGTCCTAGCACTTAGGAATGGCCACAGTTAGTGAGTGGCAGAGGAAAAAGGGTAGCCAAGACAACCAAGATGAAGAAGCCATTTGATGGGACAAGTGATGCTAATGTGAACAGGATTTCACATGGGAGGGAGAAGAGAATTTCTAGAAGGTTCATAAAAGTCAAATACTTCACATCTCAAAATGTGTTATCAGGGCACAGGCATTACATTTGGGGTTAGAGGTCATTTTTCCAATGGGCAACGGGCTGAATTACAAAGAGATGAAGGGTAGTTGATAGTACATAAGAACGAGAGTGGAAGATCAATGTTTTAAGAATGTTGAATATATCAGGAACAAATATCAGAGGAAGAAGATGAGTCAAAAATTGGGACATTCGAGTGTTTATTTCTGGGTTTGTTTTTTGTTTGTTTGATTGACTGATTGATTGATTGATTGATTGATTTAGAACAAATGATTCTTTTCCAATCAGCATTTATCAAGTGCCTGCATTGTGCCAACATGCTAGCTCATGAGATCTGGAGGTAACAGCACCTTGGTCCTTACTCTCAAGCAGTAAACAATTTAGTGGATTAAAGAGTTGACATTTTCGTCAACAGAGAGTGCTAAGGACTATGAAGTGAACAGAGGGCAGTGGAGCTTGACAGCCTGGTCCGGGACGATGGAGGTGATGATGCTGAGGGACCCCTTTATCTTAGTAGCACCATGCTCTCTAATGGGCTGAGCTAACTGGCCGGATGAGGCCTCTGGTCTTAAAGGAAGACTCAAAGATAGACTGTAGATTTAAGTAAAGGAATGAGGGAGAGAAGCATTACACTGTATTTTGTTTGTCTGGTTTTTGTTTTTGTTTTTTTAAGTCAGGGTCTCGGGCTGAGAAGGCGGCTCACAGCACAAGCATGAGTATGTGAGTTCAGACCCCAGAACCCATAGAAGGCCAGGCACAACATCAAGGATGCAATCTCACTGCTTCCCCTGCACTGTGAGCAGTGGAGGCAGGAGAATCCCAAGAAGTTTAAGACCCAGCCTGACATACACAGGAGCCAAAAAGAGACCCTGTCTTCAACAAGGTGAGGACCGAAACCTGAGGTTGTCATCGGATCTCCACACACATGCCTGCACTCCTACATGTGAACACACATGTGACATGTCATACACAAAGTTTACAAAGACAGAACCTTACAAGAAGGAATAGAATGAGAAAAAGAATAGATAATACCAGCTTGCTTTTGTGTGAGGAGGAAGGATACAATCAGGTTGACTGGTAAAGGAATTAGCCTTCCATAGAAAAGAGGAAAAAAGAGAGGAAATCAGTGAAACAAGAAGGTACTTGGGCCGGGCGTTGGTGGCGCACGCCTTTAATCCCAGCACTCGGGAGGCAGAGGCAGGTGGATCTCTGTGAGTTTGAGGCCAGCCTGGGCTACCAAGTGAGTTCCAGGAAAAGACGCAAAGCTGCACAGAGAAACCCTGTCTCGAAAAACAAAACAAAACAAAACAAAA
>CABHPR010137380.1:0-29239 GCA_902168415.1 Peromyscus melanophrys | reverse complement strand
AAAAAAAAAAAAAAAAAAAAAAAAAAAAAAAACAAAAAAAAAAGAAGGTACTTGGGGAGCAGAGAAGCTGGCAGAGTCCATGACCTCCCCACTTCTTTTGAGGAAATGGAAGAGAGCCTATTGACCAAGCAAAGTCAGGACCAGGAAGGACAGAGAAACGATGCTACTAGATTAAAAAGCCTTCCTCCTTTTTGAGTGAAAATATTCCTTTAAACCAAAGATGGCTCAGGGTTCCATCTCTTCCTCAAGGGATGCAGAGTTGAGCTCTGGAGACAGAATGCTGTGTTTGTCTATCTGCCCCACTTACTAAGGATGTGGTGTGGGTGCTTTGTACTAAAGATGTTCTCTGTACCCGCTCGGCTCATCTGAACTCAAATAACAATTGTGTTAAAATAAAACCTTTAGACAAGTAACATTAGCAGAGTCTATTGAAGCGAAGAACAGTTTGCCAATCAGGTAACCTTAGACCAGAAGGGGTTGAAAACTCGCTCCACTTTAAGGACAGGAAGCACGTATAGGAGGAAGGAAGATTGGGAGACCATCTGACTAGTCACCAGTCACTCTTTGCTCATTTAAACACAGTCTGATCGTTTGACACCATGTAATAGGCAAAGACATGGATGCTAAGAGTATATCAAACCCTGCTATTTATTACAAAAATGTACTCCTAAGTTAGACTTTTAGTTACATACTGTTGGGTTGCACTTCCTTACAAAATAACTCCAGTATGGCCCCATCCTCAGGCCAAACTTAGTTTAATTAAATAGATGTAACACGTAGGTTTATTACAAGAAGTAAGAGAAATTAGGGCCTGCCATCTAACAGGTACCCCAAAAATGTGTGCTCTTATGGTGGTCAATCTCTTTTGGCAAACTGACTAGATCTAGAATCAACTAAAAGGCAAGCTGCAGGGCCCTCCAGGCTTTCTTGATGAGGGAAGACCCCCTTTCAATGCTGGTGACATCTTCTGGTAACAATCCAAACGAACAGGGGTGGAAGAAGGATGCTTTGCTTTTGGCCTGCCCACCTTCACTTTCTGGCAAGTTCATCTACTCTCTCGCGCCTACGTTCCTTCCCTGGTATCAGAATCCAGCTTCTTTAGTCTTCCAATGTGGACTGAAGACCAATAGCTCTCCAGGAATCCTCCAGACCTCCAGCACTGGAGTGGGTGTGCTGAGATATTCTGCCTCGTGGATTAAAAACAACTACCAAATTCTCAGCCTCAGCAGTGTGAGACAGCTAAACTGTATCATATAAAACAACCTCATTAATCCCCTTTTAATGCATGTTCATCCTATCAATTCTGTTCCTCTAGAGAGCCCTGACTAACACAGCTTGCTTTAGAACTAGACAAGTGCCACACCCCGGACTTTCCTAAGATTTCCGTTCTGCTGACCAATGCAGAGGATGCTGGCCACTACTACTACAAAGCCTTACATCTGTAGCTACTACAATACAAGTTTTAGCTTTGATTACTTAAATTTAAAAAGTTGCACGTCGCTCGACAGACTATAGAGCCAGTATTTTAAACAGTATATTATTGGTACAAAAACGGATATTGATTTCCACCAAAGACCTTTGTTATTTTTAAGTACCTTAGAAGAGGTTAAACTAAGGATAGGTCTGTAGGTCTTAGGACACAGATTCTTATTGCTGGTCCTGGTGGTTGAAAATACCATAGAGAAAATATGTGCACACCATCGCTACACCTCTAGAGGGGGCTTCGAGATCCAGCTGGATATTTATTAGCTAACCAAGAGGCAAGTGGCTTCCCCTAAGAAAACAGTGCAGAGGTTTGGCCAACTTTCTGCTGAAGTGGGTCAGCAGAGAGTCATTAAGAAGGACAGCTGGTGTTCTGAGTGAAACCCAGAGCCACTGCTCAGATGAGTCCCTGAGCTCAGCTGACATCTGATGACAGTGCAGCAATTCACATCAGAGGCAACAACGTGAAATTTTGATAGTCTGTGGTATCGAGAAAACACAAAGGGAGACGGGAGAAAGGTTACCCATGAATAATGCATTTCTTTTGATGGAAGCACGAGAAGAAACAAATGTATCGTAAATGAGCTTAATGCAATCAGGACACGTGGTGGATGGGATGTCAATACCGGTCCTTCCAACAGGCCTCCAGTGAAGGAAGCAGCCGTGAAGTGGAGGGGAGGCCAGAAGCGTGTGGCGGTTAGTTCAAAGACGCTATCAATTCATTTCAGGATTTCAAAGACGCTCCTGGAATCCTGAATTGGTTGTACTATCCCTCAGTTTTAGGACAAAAAGGCTTAATGGTGGAAACGTACTCCTGAGAACTTATGAAAAGGTACCACAACCATTGAAGAACTTAATTAAGGTGATGGTGTGGGGCAATAAAGGATGAAGAAACTCAAATAAAAGGATGAAAGTAATTAAATAAAGAAAAAAAGCATTCTTAGGCATTGCCCAAAAGACAGATGTATAAAAAATTGTAAAGCCGTAGTTAACTTTACACAATAAAACCCTCTGCTGTTAGGCATCACACTGTGAGGTCTCCACCACTTACATGTTTGAAATTCACTGAGTGGTGTCACTCTACAAGAGAATCCCATGTATTTATCTTCCCATTTTCACACCAAACAATGTATGTTTTGTAGCGAAAGAATCATTAGTGTGTTTTAAGGGAAGAAATTGCTAGTTCTGTCTGAAGTAGTCGGTGGAGACAGACAGTAGGCTGTTGGTGGCCCCGGAGCAAGGCACAGGTCAAACATCCAGAAAGCTGGATACAGCTCGGAACATCAGTTGTGGTGAAGTCACAAGCTAAGTTGGGCATGGGCAGGAATAGTCTGATGCCAGAGGATTCAGAGGTCAGAGATCATGTACTCCGCCCCCCACCTGCAGGGGGAGCTCCAAGCAGACCCTTTCCTGCTCTTGCCAAAGAGCTGACCTAGAAGCTTGTACCATTCACAATTTAGCTTTAGAGCATCGGTACCCCTGCATCACTTAGGCTCTTCTTGGAACGCTCTAGATCTCAGAGGAACCGCAGTCTTCTAGGCCCAGGTCTGTGGTAATATTGTGTTCCCCAAAATATTGTGCACCCTAATAAATTTATCTGGGGTCAGAGAACAGAACAGCCACTAGATATAGAGGCCAGAAAATGGTGGCACTCACACCTTTAATCCTAGCATTCCAGAGGCAGAGATCCACCTGGATCTCTGTGAGTTCAAGGCCACACTGGAAACAGCCAGGCATGGTAACAAGAGCCTTTAATCCCAGGAAGTGATGGCAGAAAGAAGAAAGGTATTTAAGGTGTGAGGACCAGGAACTAAAGCTGGTTAAGCTTTTAGGCTTTTAGCAGCAGTTCAGCTGAAATCCATTCTGGATGAGGACTCAGAGGCTTCCAGTCTGAGGAAATAGGATCAGCTGAGGTATTGGCAAGGTGAGGAAGCTGTGGCTTATTCTGCTTCTCTGATCTTCCAGCGTTCACCCCAATACCCAGTTCCAGGTTTGTTCTTATTAATAAGACCCTTTAGGATTTTTGCTACATAGGTCTACTCCCTGTGAAGTTACAAAGATATATTCATACCCCAGGAGCCTGGCTCCACTCAGGAAGAGCAACCTGCCAGCCTTACTAACGCCTCCAGAGAAATTATACCTCATGGAAACACATCGTCATCTGTCCTAGAAAGTGTGTGAGTGTGCCCATGCTCCCAGGCTGGCCTTTTCTAAGGCAAGCATCAGGATAGAAATCCAATTAGAAAATGGTTGGTGGATGCACACACACACACACACACACACACACACACACCCTAGCCTAGTAACATAAAGCAGTTAGCGGGGCAAATATGGGAAATGTTTGAAGAAGGTGCAGGAGCCACAGACCTCTAACATATGAGAGTCTTCTCTCTAACTCAGCCATCCTCATGTTTGTGGCTACGGAGCCCTATCACAGCATGTTGTGATTTTCAGGTCTGGCCTGGAGTGGTAAGCACGGTCTCAGTGGAGTGGATCTGGGGCTGAGCCTTGAGGATGAAACCTCGTGTTCCCATAAAAGTTCCATTACAGGGAGCTCCAGTGCACAGCATAACTCACTTTCAAGCTTTGTGATTCACTTAGAGAGAAAAAGGTCACTACGTCATCCACGTCTGTATTGCATTTCTATCTAGAGCTTCGGTATTCTTCATAAGCACCCTAGAGAATCACCACAAAATCAGCAAAGAAAATCCGAGACCACGTGGCCTGCTTTTACTCCCCACCTTACCTCTGGATTCTAGACAATAATATCTACATCCTATAACCATGCACAGTGGGTTCTAATGGAAGAGAGTACATCCTTCTCCTCTTCCCTTAAAGTCCTTATGGGAAATTCAGATCGCTTACTGGCCTCATCACCAGGACCCAAGACTTTCTAACCTCTGGAGAGGTGGCTCAGCTGTAAGGAGCACTGGCTGGTCTTCCAGATAGACCTGGGTTCGAGTCCCAGCACTCATGTGAAGGTGTACCACATGTACATTTAGGCACACACATATACACATTAAATAGTATTTTTAAAAAAACTTCTGGAGTCCATGATCAGGCAGCCCACAGTCCTGTAAAACACAACCTGCTAATACAGAAATGCCCCAAACAAGACTTGTTTCCATGTCTATGGGAGTGGAATAAAGATCACTTTGAAAACTTGGAGCAAGATAAGAAAAAGGAAACACAGCAGCCAGACGTTCTCTTCACCTTTCAATGGTAAATGCCTCTGGCAGCTCTCCTTAGTGCTTTGGCTGATAAAGGGTGGATGACAATAACAGAAAACACCTGTGTACCCTGCGGCCCACTGCCGGTATCTCTGGCCCCGCGTGGCCCTGCATCACAGAGACCCTGGCTCAACCTCTCTGCTAACAGAATAGCAATATGGACAGATGTGGTCAAAATAATCCAACACAGGATTAAAATAAAGCGTCTCTGCCATTCTACCATTTCTGTGCCTTAAGTTGTCAAAGCACTTCCAATGCTCGTCTCTTTCCTGTTCCTTTGGTTTGGGTATTGGAGGGAATTGGCGGGTGGGGGGCGGGGAGAGTGCCATAGCTTGTAGTTCAAAGACTTGGAACTGAAAATACAGCAGCTGCTTCCTGCCTACTTTCCCCAGCAAAGAGTAGCTCCTCCCACCTACCTTTCGGCTCCTCCCACCTACCTTTCGGCCCCTCCCACCTACCTTTCAGCTCCTCCTACCTACCTTTTGGCTCCTCCCACCTACCTTTCAGCTTCTCCTACCTACCTTTCGCGCCCCCCCCACCTGCCTCTAGGTACCTGCTCACTGTGCTTTACTCTGGGTCGTGCACCTCACAAATATGTAAGTGTAATTCTGTAGGGATGAATCCCTTTAATTCATTATTTTAATAGCACATGAATAAATCAGTTATATATCTGGGCTGTAATCCCAGCACTGGAGAGTCTGAGGCAGGAGAATGTCAAACTCAAGTACAGATTGGTCTACACAGCAAGATTCTGTCTCAAAAAAACATAATGATAAAATTTAAAAGTCAGGAGAGACAGGGCACATTTGTTGAGCGCTCACTGTAACAAACTTGTTAAAACGTTTTCTCCACCTGTGGCTTCACAGAATCCACAGGACGCACAACTCACTTTCTGAGTATTACTCATCTCTGTGCCGCAAGGATTCGGAATGGGGCTTGTAAGACGGATCCACAGGTCACAGTACCTCCACCAAACTTGATGGCCTGAGTCTGAGGCCCAGGACCCACAAGATGAAGGGGGAAATCGATTCAAATATGTTTTCTGACCTCCACGGGCCTGCCATGGCTGTGTACACACACAAAATAAATAAATAAATAAATGTAATTTTTGAAGAACAGACTCAAAATACATGCTATTTCCTCCTTGTCGATTCACCTGCAAAATGTTCGTTCTATGAGTGAAACAGGATAACCCGGTCAGGTGCCCCCTGACATGAACTGTGTCTCTTAGCAAAGCCCTGCTCAAGTCCTTCTTGAATTTTTTCGTTTTGCTTTTTTGATCTGGAGGACTTTTTTTTTTTTTCAGTTTGTTTTTGCCATTTTCCTCTTGAAAATCCTAACACGGGATTCGTGGCTGCTGCAGGACGGTAGTCATCGGGTGCAGGCACCAGCATTGTTGACAAATGGCCTCTTTCAGCATGAGACAGGGCAGCTTGCTCTGGTGGCCTGGACGAAGCATCGGTGTCGTGCCTATCCACAAGAATAAGCTAAAACCCACTTTCAAATGCCATGTTTCTTTCTTAGAGGAGGTGAAAAGCTGGGCGTCCATTTTGGAGATAGAAGAGAATGAACCCCAACAAATCATCACAGGAAAGCACCCCAGTTAGTGTGGATTGTGGGGGCTTGGGGAAAGGGCAGGACAAGAGAATTACTGGTTTATTGTCTCTGTTGAGTAACAACAATCCACTGACCGAACCCCAGGAGCCCTCACCCCAGAGGTTAGACACTGAAGAGAACAGCGTTGCCACCAGAAGACCTGATGCGTTTTCTTGTTGCTTCAATTTTTTTCCACTTTAAAAGTTATCATTTTCTAATAGGATTGTCTCTAATTGAGCGATTATTTTATTTTATTTTGAGACAGGTTCTAACCTAGGCTGCTCTTGAAACCACTATATAGCTGCAGATGACCTTGAATTCCTGATCCTCTGGTCTCTACCAAGCTCCGGGATGGCAGGTCTGGGGCACCACATGCGATTCCTAAAGGAGCCAGTTCTTCAGGGATGCTTTCTGTTCTCATGTAGCAACTGTGCAGTTGTGATGTTTCTTTAGCATTTGGAGATTGTAAAGGCCAGCCCCAGATTCCCTTTGTCCTGTAGAGGTTTGTCAGGTAACGTCACTCAAGCTAAGGAGCAGCTCTGTCTGTCCCAACAAAGGACAAGCCTCCCTGCTGGCCAAGAGCTGCCAGATGTGGAGGTGAAGGTACCAACAGCTGTGCCAACCCAGAGGCAGAGTGGCTTGTTTCCTGCCTAACGTTGGGACCTGTGCAAGACCCTGGCAGAGGGGCTCCTGCCAAGCCTGCGTGGCCATCTTCAGCAAGGAAGACGGGTTTCCAACAGGAATATGTTATTCAGCATGCAAATGAAGCAAGCTTCATTTTGATGTTTTTCAAGCAGCAGATATTTTCAAACTTAGAAGAGATGCACCTTTGATCCTCCTCTTCGTCGTTTTTGATGTTTTGGTTTTCTCTGGCTACCACGTCTGCAGTCAGGCCAGCGAAGATGGGCTGAGTACTGCTGTGATCTCTCTTCATTTTGGCTGGCCTGTTCTCAACCTAACTAACTACGAGGTGCCAGACAGAAAATTGCTGGGTTTTTCTCCGCGGTAAACCATGGGCTAACGCGCAATCATTGCCCTCTCCTTATACATACGGTGTTCACGGCTGACCTAGGGGCACACCTCCAAAATGCCGGCTGCAGGTTAGTCTGAAAACCAGTCCGAATCGTCACATTTCCAGGAAACATGCCCCCTCTTGTGGTGGCTGCTTAGTACTGCAGGCCAGACAAGAAGGGAAGCTTTGCTGTTCGGAGTGATTATTTTAAAACGTTCTGAACGTAACAAATTAATTAATTTGTAAATAAGCATATTTAAGTCCTAAGAGGCAAGGTACCTTGCTAGTCTCTGAACATAACCTTCTCGGGGTGACTAGTCAACAGGCAGCCGCCAGCCAAACAAAGCTGCATTTCCTAGACCTGTCGCCTACTTGTTAAGAAATTTTAGGCAGGTAAGTAGTAAAGCTGCCTCTGTTTCTTCAGCACAAGCAACTGAGTAACACAAGATGAGGTGCTTCAATTCTTCTCATAAATACAGTTATTTCTGTAAGTGCTCTGTTTAATTGTTCATAATATGAGATATTAAATAGTGTGTGATTAATGTGATGAATTCTATTAAGCAAACTTTTTTTCAGACAAGTTAATTCAGCATTCTAGCAGTATTAAAAATAAAATTTTATGTTTAATGTTTCATTCTCTAAAATCATTGATGTCAAATGGGAATAAACATCTGTAACTTCCTATTAGAGACCCTAAAATAAAGACTTCCTAGAAATCACCGAGGAAAGGGGGCCAGCAAAGGATATAACCAAACAATTCATCTGTTTAAGAAAAAGAAAACTGATTTTAGGGCCGGCAAGATAGCTCAGCGGGTAAAGGAACTTGCTGCAGAAGCCTGGCAGCCTGAGTTCAATTCCCAGAGCCCACAGGTAGGTAAAGGAGGGAACTGACTTTAAAAAGTTGTCCTTTGACTGCTACGCTTTCACACATGTGACACACAAATCACACATATTTGTTTTGTTTTTCGAGACAGGGTTTCTCTGTGTAGTTTTGCACCTTTCCTGGATCTCGCTCTGTAGACCAGGCTGGCCTTGAACTCACAGAGATCCTCCTGCCTCTGCCTCTCGAGTGCTGGGATTAAAGGCGTGTGCCACCACCGCCCGGCTATAATGATATATTTTTAATTGGTCTTAAATTCATGAAAAGAAGTTTTGTTTCGCTTAGAATTGAAGCTGTGAAAGTCAAGCCTACACCGAGAAATCGTTTTCATCTTTTAGATGGAAAAAAGCAAAACTTTCAAACGCACTCTGATGAGAAGCACTTCCGGTGGGAGCATAAATGCGCACACTTCCTAAACAGGGTCCTCTAACGGAGAGGTCCCCATCCCAAGTGCACACTCTCTAGGACACCCACAAGTCTCCTGTCTTGGGATACACTCACTTGTTAATAACACACATGTTAAACACAAAATTCAAACAACCTGAAGCCAGTTAATAAGACTCTGGCTCAACAACGTACATTTGTGTGATGGAATATTACCCGGGTGTTAAGAATGAAACACACGGGAAGCCCGCTTCTCCCCTTGTGTCATGAGACCATCTCCAAGACAAGCTGCCTGTGGGAAAAGAATGGACTACTGTGTGTATTGTGCCCCTTTATAGATACAGGGGGAGAAAGACGAGTATATCTTCATGTGTGCTTTGTAATCATAAAGAAACTTTAAAAAGGATACCCCCAAAAAGTGAACACATTCATCAGTGTGATGCACAGGATCAGGCAAGGCAAAAATATTTTTTAAGGTTTATTTATTTTTGTTTTATGTGTGTGGTTCTTTTGCCCGCATGATGTCTGTGTACCACACACATGTCTGCTGCTAGAGGAGACCAGAGGAGGGCATCAGATTCTCTGGAACTGAAGTTACAGATCATTGTGAGCTGCCCTACAGATGCTGGGAACTGAACCCAAGACCTGGGAGAGCCTGGGCTCTTGGCCAGTAAGCCATCTCTCCAGCTCCACAGAGATTTTTTTTTTTTAATTTATGTACATCACATACATGCCTGGTGCTCAAAGGCCGAAAGAGAGGTTCAGCTCCCTGGAACTGAAGTTAAAGATGGTTGTGGGCCATATGAGTTCTAGGGACTGAACCTGGTCCTCTCCAAGAGAAATGGGTGCTCCTGTTTGCTGTGCCATCTCTCCAGGCCCTGGGGAAACATGTCACCGCATTGTGTATAGAGAAATTGAGAGGCTAGAAGGTAGCTCAGTGACGGGGTACGTGGCTCTGGATTCTAATCCCAACACCACACATACATAGGTCACTTCTGTCAGTCGGTTTAAAACCTAGGTTGAGTGCCTGACCCTTCCTCCAGGCTCTGGACACTTTCAACATGAGAGGAGATAGCTGACAGCTGGCAAACAGGTCAGTGTCCCATGTTTCTGTGTGAAACCAGTTAATCCGATAGTTAAACCATCTGAACCCTCTTCTTCCTGAGACTGCTGATATTAACACATAAATCCATAATTGTGAGTGCTTAAGACATGCTAGGAGCTGTTCCAAGAACATTTGTGTGGACAGCTCAGGGTGAGGGGCATCTGAGTGGACAGCTCGGGATCGGGGGAGCATCTGCTTGGACAGCTCGGGATGGCAGGTGGTGTGCGGCAGCCTGAAGGATGCATTTGGGGACAGAGCTGAATGGCAGCCCGGCTTCAGTCCTTGTTGTTAATCTCCATGTAGTTGTGATTTTTCTTAGAGCTCAAGGATTTAATGTATGCATAAATAAGCTCACCCACAAAACCAGAGCAGGGAGGGAGGGATGAGGGGATTTGAGTTAGACCAGTGCTTCCCAATCTCTTCCATTTTCAACCCTCAAGAGACTTTTTTAGACCTTTCCTCCAATCATCCTCTAAAATAAAATGATTTCCCCAATGACTCTGAAATAGAAAATGTATACACATACATATATATGCAGCATATCTGCATTGTGTGCTTGTACAACAAAAACAAAAAAAAATGCTTTGGACCATAATCAATTTTTTGCCCCCACTGAGAGTAGGTGAATATATTCACAGGAAGGATCCACAAGATTCTTCTTGACTTCAGAATCAAAGGCGCAGTGCATGTTATGGAAACTGTCACACTTGTGTACTGAGTTACTTTGAGCTCAAATCCTTATCTACTATTTGGTCATCCTAAGAGTTTGAGCAAGCTGGGAAAGTACTCTGTGGTCTGAAACGTCCCCATGTAGAAAACAAGTATGAGGAAACTTCCTGCAGGGTTCTCGTAAACATCAACAGAGGTGGAGTGGGCAAAGCCCCTGGAATCAAACGTGGTACAGTGGAGAACAGCAGCAACTGGTTCCATTCCATTTATTCGATTCAAAAACAAATGTATGAGGCTACAGAGATGGTTAAGAGCATTTGTTGCTCTTGCAGGGACATGAGTTCGGTTCCCAGAGCAGACATGGTAGCTCACAACCACCTATAATTCCAGTTTCAGAAGATTTAATGCCTTCTTTAATTCTTTTTCCCTCTTCTACCATCCTTTGTTTATGATAATTGTTTTATAATTTCATACGTGAGAACTGCATCTATGTCTGTTCTGCCCCCTTCTCCCCCTCCTCCAAACCCTCTGTGCCTTCCAAATTCATGATCGCTAATCAATAGTGTATGCATACGTACATACATAGTCTGCAGAGCATGTGCATGCGAGCAAAGCTGAACGCCCTCAAGATTCTATTCCTTTCAGACCAAAATTAAATGTCACATGTTTCTGAGAAACTTGGTTCGATTTCCTCAAATGTCATTTTCTCCGTGATTTCAACTCCCATAGTGTACTCTGCTTACAACGCCATTAAGACATCAAAAATGTTCTACTCTGTAATGCACACAGGTTTTACGTACTTTGGGAACAATCACACTGAGTTTTGTTTCGTTGGTTTGGTTGGGTTGGGTTGTTTGAGACATTCTTATGTAATTCAGGTTGACCTCAAACTTGCTATGTAGTTAAGGTTAGCCTTGAACTCCTGGTTCTCCTGTCTCCACCTCCTAAGTAGTGGGGTTATAGGCATTTGCCACCAAGAAACTCTTGTTTTATTCCTCCAGGTTAGCATCTCCCCTACTCTGTCTCTCTGTGTAATAGATTTCAGTAAATACTTATAGATCAATGAATTACTGTTGTGAAGTTAGATTACAAGGATCAAATATAATATTAGCATGTAAAAGGAAAAGGCATGATGAATGACATAGACAGAATTGCATTATTTATATTCATCCCCTATCCTAAACATTAATCCCAAATTGAAGCCTATCTCATGTTGTAAAAATTGGGAGCAAAATCCTTCTGGCAATGATTAATTTATGAGGCATACGATTTTTTATAATGGCACTATTCTGAGGAGGATTAGCCTGTCTCCTAATACATATCTAGCTTGAGTTAAATCAGAAGTTCACAGTGTCTACACAATCGATCACAGGACAGCTTTCTGGTTCTCCTAGATGGTTACTAATAACGGTGGGGATTCTTTGTCATGCTCCTGCCTCAGCCGGGAAGTTCTCTGACAAAAGAAAGACATACGTCAAATGTAATTGCAGAGAGCAACCCGGAGCCAGAAGAAGAGAGTGGAAGCAGCCTTTGTTTTTAGAGCCGATGATGTTTTAAGCGTATACCTAATGCTTTTTACACATACTGAATAACCAGGCTAATTAAAAAGCCCGTACAGCGCCGGTTAAAATCTGTTCGAATTTTTTGGAGCACCTGTTACAACAGAATGCCCACAGACTTGATAGTTTAGAGCCAAGACACCTGCTACCTTATGTCTCACAGTATGTTCAGTTTTATACTGTTAGCAAAAAAATAAATAAATAAAATAAACACTTTTTTGACATTTAGCAATCTTACACACGTGATAAGAACTTGCCAGAGAGGAGTAATAGTTTAACCCTTCCTCTCCTGAGCTGGAAGCCACACCCTCTCCTCACCAGAAGGGGATGCATTTCTCATGTTATAACATGAGACTTTGTGCAGTTTCTTTAATTATCCCCTAACAGTGTGGGGTTTTCTAAATGATCCAGGTTATCTTCTTGGACGTCTGAGGCCGGAATTTTCCAGTTTAAAGAAGCGTTGAGCTTACTTAGATATAATCGCTTATGTAACAGCCAATTTACAAGTTAGTTGCACTGAGCCTTTTAATGAAGCACATCTCTGTTTTGACTCTGTTAGCTACTCAACTCCAACACAGGTTGCTGTGACTCTGCCTGGAGATATTTTTACCAGAACTTTTCTTGAAAATCTAATTTTGAAATGAAAATATTGTATTTTATAGTTACGGAATTTTCAGACTAGGGGTAGACATATATGGGATTCTTTGAAACCATGTCTTATTTGACTGTATTAGCGACAATTGGGTAATTGAATAAAGATATAAAAACTTGAATGAAGAAAGCAAACTTCAGTGTTATCTGCTAAGAGCACATAAAATTACATCATTGCCCATAATAAAATCAGAGCCTTCCTACTCCTAGCACAGGCAAAATTGCACACACCTATAGAAAGATTTCAATGCAAAAACACAATTTCCAGGATTGCCCACATGTAAAAAGAACTTGAAAAATGTTATTTGATAATTAAATAAATCAAGACGCATCACTATGGCAGAATACTAAGAAGTTGCTGGGTAGGTACAATGGCTCTACACGGGGTAACATGAAACAATCGCTAGTATGTATCGTCACGTGGAAGACAACATGTCAGAGCAAATTACCACCCCTCACATTTAATAAACATATTTAAAAACTCATGGCACTATAGGTTATCTTTGGGGAAAAAAAAAACACAGCTAGTTGATAACAATGATTATCTCTGAGGAGGGAATCTAGCTATTTGGAAACAGAAATAGGAAGAATGCTCCTTTTTCAGTTAAAAAATATGCCTGTAACTGTAGCTATTTATGTTACATGTATGTATGCATGTTTTACCTATTCAAAATACATGAAGATATTAATTAAAACAGTGAATTACATTTAAGAAGAAAAGGAGTATGTGATACATTATGTGGCATTGTAATGCATGCTATCCTAAAGTAGTTCTACACTTCCAGACTGTTACTGAGTTAGTTCAAAATCAGTATTTAACAATATAAATCACAATTTAATGTCTAATTATCATGATGCAAACAGCTTTTGCATGTTGAATGTGTATAGCTGTGTTCAAATACAAGCTGTTTTGACTTTTAACCAACATACCAATGCTAGGAGTGATTTTTATTCCATAATTAGAACAACCAACCTAGAATACATTTCTCTAGCATGTTTTTAAAAAGTAATGGGAAGCATTTCTAAATGTTCAAGAGAAGTGATGTTTTGATTTTTGTACATTGCCCAGAAGAGAAATTCTATTTATATATAAGGACAGAGAGAAACTGTAACTCAGCATGTACTTTGTCATTTTGTGTTGGAAGTATCACCAGCCTTGCAGTGCTGAGACATCATTCCTAAAATTGACGAGACTAGTTCATGTGACCACTGAGGGTTTGCAATTATGGGGCCATGCACAGTGCACAGCCCCATGGATCCTTATACCGCCAGTTAAAACCTACCCCGGAAACGTACTAAGCAGATGATTTACTCCAGACATACTGTCTCCCCTTCATGCCAGGAAGATTTTGTGCCAGGCATCTTCAAAGTTCATGCTTGAAAACTGTGGGATCAAGTTACAAAAAGAAATTGCAATTAAAACTTTATAGTGTTTTAGTGAAGTTTATGATTTTGTGTTGGGCCATGTTCATAGTGATCCTGGGCCACATGTGAACTACTACTGTAGTCTTTTCCATTTCAAGAACTCTCAATCAGCTAGCCAACCCCACACCATCAGATGAACACACAAAAAATAGAGTATACTTACTATTTATATACATTTTAAAACATCACACAAGATGATGACTACAATTGACATAAGGAATAGTAGTCTTTAGTAGAATACATTGGGAAATATTGAGATTGGAATAGAGACCAGACTATCACACCAATCAACCACAGCCTTCTTGGTCAATATTGGGTTGACTGTAAGGACTCACCTTACTGCTTAGTGGCAGTAGAGAGCATGCCAGCCTTCAGACATGCTCACCTAATATTTCTAGTTCTCCCCTTTATGGGCAGCAATTATATCCTACTTGCTGGATCCATTGTGAAATAGGACCTTGTGACCATCTCAGTCAATGTGTGTGTGAAGAGGTAATGTGTGTGTGTGTGAAGTGGTAATGTGTGTGCGAAGAGGTAACAGATAACACTTCCGGCCAGACAGTGCCCTACTACATGCATAAGTTCACAAAATAACACTGTACATTTTCTAGGGCAAGTTCTCTGAACTTTTTATTATTTGAATGGAAATGAGCTCAGGGAGTCTAAGTCATTAATTCCTCCAAGTTCTTGGGCAAAAGTAAAAAAGTTACAGAATCAAGTTTCTAAATCAGACTTTCTGAGCAAGTCCATTAAATTCACTCACTGTTGCATTCTGTTCCATGAAAATGGAAGAGAAGCCCAGAGCTATGTCAGTTTCTATTCAGGAGTCCTTCCTGGGAAGATTCAGTGTCTGAATGCACGTTCCCTGCTACGTTCTGAGCTTCCCGCTTTCCTTCTAGTCAATGAGCACCGCATACCTTTAGTCCAAGCTTTGTGTGTGTTGAATGAGTGGGCAATGCATTAGTGAGTAAATATGTTACTTTTAGATATACACTGAACTTTCATTCCCAAGAGAATACTCTCTCTCTCTCTCTCTCTCTCTCTCTCTCTCTCTCTCTCTCTCTCTCTCTCTCACACACACACACACACACACACACACACACACACACACACACCTGTAATGTCTTTTTATTGTTACTAATTTTATGTTAGCATGCAAAGTAATGGGTTTCATCATTCCCCCTTCATATGTATGTGTCACTATACTTGGACCACAGTGGTTCTTTCCTTCCCTCCACCACCCTTTCCTATGGCCCCTCCCACACTACAGCTACACAAAACACAATTCACAGTGGATCCAAGACCTGAATGTAAGATGTGAAACCCAAGGACCTGAAACATAGGGAACATGATTTACAATATGGGCATACAAAAGGACTTTCTGGAAGGGACTCAAGTAGCACAGGAAATGATCGTATCATGAGACAAAGGATTAATGTCTAGGATAAATAAGTCGTTGCAAAAACTAATCATCTAATCAATAAAGGTGATAATTAGATAAATAAAGAAGAAATTGATTTTTTGCACAGGGTGAGAGATATGGATCTAGTTTCATTCTTCTATCTAAAGAAACCTAGTTTTTCTAGTACCCTGTGTTAAAATGGCTGTCTTTTATAATACAAGTTTTTGAAACTTTTATCAAAAAAAAAGAGGTGGCTGTTGGGGCTGGAGACATGGCTTAGTTGTCAAGGGCACTGACTGTTCCTCCAGAGGACCTGGGTTCAATTCCCAGCACTGACATGGTGGCTAACAACTGTCTGTAATGCCAGTTCCAGGGGATCCAACAATGTCTTCTGTTGACCTCTGTGGGCATTGCATGCACATGGTACACAGACATGCATGCAGGCAAAACACCTGTACACATAAAAAGTAAAAATAAATAAACCTTTTTAATAGGTGTCTGTAACTTTGTGGGTTTATGTATGGATCTCCTATTCTATTGCAGTAGTTTACATGTCTGTTGTTGGCTGATACATTTTATTTTTTTGCTCTGACTCTGTAATATGGTTTGCAGTGTCTCCAGCATGCTCTTTCTAATGAAGATTCCCTTTGCGATCTGGAGTATTTAGTGCTTTTATGTAAATTTTAGGATTGTTTTCAACTAGTTCTGTAAAGAATTTTTTAGGAGGATTTTGATGGGATTGCACCAGGGATCTACAGATTACTTGATAATTATAGCCAGTTTCATTTTCATGATATTTATTCTTTCAATTCATGAGCAGGGAAAGTCTTTCCATCTCTAGAATTTTCTTCCATTTCTTGCTATGTTTTTAAGTTTTCATTGTCTAAGCCCTTCACCTCTTCCATTAGGTTTACTCCTGGGCCTTTTTTTTTTTCTTGCTTCTATTGTGAATGGGTCCCTCTCCCCACCCCCACTCTGGATTTCTCTCTTGGCATGTGAAAAAGCCATGGAGTTTTGTGTGTTGATTTTTGTATCCTGATACCTGGCTGAAACTTATTCAATGGAACTTTTTTTTCTTGTGGAATCTTTAAGATCTTTTGAGTACAGGATCATTTAACCTACACAGAGGTAATTGACTTCTTCCTTTTGTGTTCGTACCTTTTGTTTATTATTTAATCTTCCCTTATTGCTCTTGCTCTGAAGTTGAGCACTAAATTGAAGAAGAATAAAGAAGAGTGGACACTGTTCACCTTCCAGATTTTAAAGGAAATTAACTTTAAATTTCCTCATTTAGTATAATGTTGGGCACAGGTTTGTCATATATAGCCTTTATTATGTTGCAATATGTTCCTTATATTCCTGATTTCTTCAGGACTTTTATCATGAAGAGATATTTAACTTTATCAAAAGATTTTTCTGCATTGATTGAGACAAGATGATTGATCATCTGATCATGTGATTTCTGTCCTGAAATCTACTTAAATGTTGTATTATACTTATTGATTTACATACACTAATCTAATCTTGCCTCAGAATGAAAACGACTCTGTTATGGTATGTGATCTTTTTAATGTGTTCTTGAACTCTATTTATAAGGATTTTATTGAGAGTTTCCATAGTTAAGTTCATTAAGAAATCTTGGCATAGCTGGGCAGTGGTGGGGCACGCCTTTAATCCCAGCACTTGGGCGGCAGAGGCAGGCGGATCTCTCTGAGTTTGAGGCCAGCATGGTCTACAGAGTGAGTTCTAGGAAAGGCACCAAAGCTACACAGAGAAATCCTGTCTCAAAAAAAAAAAGGAAGAAAGAAAGAAAAGAAAAGAAATCTTGGCATATAGTTTTTTTGTTTGTTGTGTTCTTATCTGGTTTTGATATCATGGTAATGCTGGCTTTGTAGGATAAATCTGGTAGTGTTCCTTCGTGTGTGTGTGTGTGTGTGTGTGTGTGTGTGTGTGTGTGTGTGTATGTGTGTGTGTGCATGCAGAAGCTAAAGAGCACATCATGTGTCTTCTACTATAATTCTACTTTTTGAGAGAATCTTTCATTGAACCCTTGTTATTTCAAGTTGGATGGTCGTCAGCAAGCTCCCAGGATCTACTTATACCACCATCACCACCACTGTGGTTACAGGCATACACAACTGTGTCTGGCTTTTTATATGGATGGTAAGGATTTGGATTCTTGCTTTCATAAAAAGAGCTCTCACCCATTGAACCATCCCCACCCAGCCTCCTTCCCTTTCTATTTCAGGGTACGGATTGTGGAGCATTAGTATTTGGTAGAATTTGGCAGTGACTTGTAGCTGAAGTTTTCCTGTGTCCCAGCCTGCCGGTGATCAGGACAAATCTCTCTCACCCACCAGTCCCACAGCCGCTTGAACCCAAGTAAACACACAGAGGCTTATATTATTTACAAACTATATGGCCATTAGCTCAAGCTTATTACTGACTAGCTCTTACACTTAAATTAACCCATAATTCTTATTTATGTTTAGCCATGTGGCTTGGTACCTTTTCTCAGCTCTGCCTTCACATCTTGCTTTCTCTGTGTCTGGCAACTTCTGACTCAGCCTTCCTGTTCCCAGAATTCTTTTCTCTGCTTGTCCCACCTACACTATACTTCCTTCCTGGCTACTGGCCAATCAGCATTTTATTTATCAATCAATGGGAACAACACATTCACAGCATACAGAAAGACATCCTCAGCAGTGAGTCAATCTGGTTCTGGGTTTTTCTTTGTTGAAAGATTTCTTTTTTGTTACTGCTGCAATATCATCAATTATTACAGTTCTGTTAAGGTTTTAAAGTACCTTTGTGATCTATTTTTGGTAGGTTATACATGTCAAGGAATTTATAAATTTCTTCTAGGCTTCATGGTTTCCTTGTAACTGAAGTTTTCAAAATACTCCCCTATTGGTCTCTGTATCCCACTGACATTTGTAATAATGTCTCATGGATCTCCTCTCTTTCTTTTGGTTAGGAGGCTAAAAGTTTGCCAGTCTTGTTTATTTTTTTTAAAGAACCAACTCAGTTTGATTGATCCTTTGTATTGTTCCTGCAGATGCAATTTCATTAATTTCTCTCTGATCTTTATTATTTATCATCTATGACCTTTTGGCATAGATTGTTCTTGTTTTTCTAGGAACGTGAGATGCATTATTTGTTATTTATTTGATATATTTTTGCATTTATGTGACTTGAGTTCACAATTCCAGGCCTTAACCTCAGGTTTATCTCAAGTTTTTAGGGTCCAGAACAGTAACACAAATTAGAGCCCATAAACCCATACACATTGTCCAATTATTTTTAAAGTAGAAAGCAAGGTAATATATATGCTATTTTCCGCTTTCCCAAATACACTCTTATAGTAGTTTTGATAATGTTAAAGTGTGTGAAAAGTAATATGTGACAATTGAACTGTCACTAAATAAAAGAAGTGAATACCATTATCATATGTGTTTATACACAGGCCAGTAATATTTGGATAAGAAATAAAGCTATATAGTTTATAAATTATTATATGTTTGCTCTATAGAACTTGCCCTATTGCTTCAATTTCTACATGACTGCTAATAAGTATATAACCAAGATTTTCACATTACTGTGTTTTATTGACAAAAATGCCAAGTAGACAAACCTTGATTTTTTTGCTGTTTTTGAGTGGGTTTTAACCTCCGTTTGAAGACACTTTTTTCTGCTGAGATAATAGAATATAATTTGTCAAATGACTAATGTCATAATCAGATGTAGAAATAAATAACATATACATCCCATGTTCAAATAGTATAGTGATATACAAAACATTTCTATTGTTTAGCAGATACAAGATATTGACATTGGTACTTTACTTCACTGTATCATTTGCGCTACAACTTCCATTGTCTTTTAAAGCAATATGTAAGTCCACTTACCAATGTAAAACATTGACGGGTTTGAAGCTTAGGTCTTCATTTACAGAGGCTGAGCATCCCTTCTGCAAAATGCTCAGGACCAGAAGAGTTTCTGATTTTTTCTTTTTTCAGATTTTGAAATGTTCACATACTTATAATAAGATATCCTGAGGCTGGGACACAAAACACAAAATTCACTTATGCTTCATGTATAGTTTATGCACATAGACTGAACATAATTTCATACACTTTTTGAATTAAATTAATGCATCGTGTGTGCATGTGCACTCACGTCAGGTGCAGGTGTGGAGGTCAGAGGACAACCTTCTGGAGTGGGTTCTTTCCTTCTACTGTAGGCTCCAGGGACCGAACTCAGGTCACCAGTTTTACCCACTGAGCCAGCCCACTACGATGTTTTTAAAATATAACCTTCTCTCATACATTACATCCTGACCACAGTTTCCCCTCTCTCCACTCCTCCCAGTTACCACACACACACCTCCCTTTTCCCCCAGGTCCACTCCTCCTCTCTTTCTCTTTGGAAAAGACCAGGCCTCCCATATCAACCCAATACGGCGTGACAAGTTACAAGAAGACTAGACCCAAGCCCTCTTATACGGATGTGCCTGCATTTTTATTACTATTTCTCATGTAAGGCAATATGAGAGATTTTACAATTGCTGTGTCTTGTTGGTGCTAAAATTTTAGATTTTAGAGCATTTTTAATTTTGAAGTTTTATATCATGGGTGTTCAACCTGCTCAAATTTGAGTAATATAAACTATTTAAAAATCCAGAGTTGCTGCATCCCTGTGCAGCTATTATAAACATTATACCACTTTATGAGTGTGCCTCTGGAACCACGAATCAGAGTAAGGAAATGGACACTACTTCTAGAGTACTTCACCACCACAAGAATCTGCTCATTCATTAATTAAGAGAAAGAATTTGACAAGTTAATACATTTGTATTTTCACTCATCTAGGGATTTCCACTGTTTAAATTATCACCTGGATTCTAAGTAGTATGTGTCGTTAGTATCCAGAGTGACTCAACCCACACACCTTTGTGCCATTTGAATGGTTGACATTTTTCTCTCTCTCTGAATTTAAATACTTGTGGCTTTTATTTTATATTGTGGTGTGTGTGTGTGTGTGTGTGTGTGTGTGTGTGTGTGTGTGTGTGTATTTGACTTTTGTTTTGAGGACATCAAGTGAATTTGAAGGATCCTTTTCTGAGACTGGATGATGTTAATCAAGAAGAGAAATGTTTGAAGTTACTAAGTGACAGAGACACTTGTGTTCTCAAATTTATTCTGTGTGTGATGTAAGAAGCACTTTACAGCATAGGTCCTGGTTAGGGAATCCCTCTTGCCTAGACTGAGCTGTACCCATTGAAACAGTGCTGAGATTTGCTGTAAAAAGGACTAAGTGTCTTACATGAATTCTGCAGGATAGATTTGCCAGGCCTTTTCACTTTATTAGTTCACATCAATTGTTCATGATTAAACAAATCTGAGAAAAGGACAGTAGAGATGCCCCAGCAGTTAAGAGCACATACTGCTTTTGCAGAGGACACAAGCTTGGTTCCCAGTACCCTTATTTGGCAGTTCACAACTGCCTGTAACTCCAGTTCCAGGAGATTCAATTTCTCTAGCATCCACAGACACCTGCAGTCATGTTCACATACCCACACACAGACAAAATACACATATTTTAAAATAAAATTCTTAAATAAGAAAAATGTGAAAAATAAGAGCTCTATTTAATATATATTATAGTCTCAGGTATTGATATAAGCATTTTATAAAAGTATATTATTTTATCCAATAATAATGAACAAAGGCTCGGAAGATGGCTCAGAGGCTTTTGCCACCAAGCCTGACAATGTGAGTTCAGTCCTCAGAACCCACATAGTGGAAAGAGAGAATCAAATACTACATGTTCATGATGGTGTGTATCAGCACACACACACTAAATGTTACAAATAATCAATCAATAATATTTCTATTTCTCATTTCATAAATGAAAAATTTGAGCCGCACAAAGCTGAATAACTTGCCTCAGGTCACAAAACTAGGGAGTGGTGTCTATAGTGGACCCAGAGCCATCACAGGAAAGATAATTTCAGAAATGCTCTTTTTATTTCATAATTTCTTCCATCATGTCTTATTTTGGTTTGGTTTTTAAAATTTTAATTTAAATATGGAAAATTAAATGGAGAAAGTTTAATTAAAAATTTAGTTAAGTATAGAAAAATATAAAAAATTTTATGTTTAGTGCATTTCATGTGACATACATGCACTAGAAAATATGAAGTTGAGATTGGGGTAAACATATCTGTTTCTTTAAACACTTATTATTCCTTTATGGTCAAATTATTCAAATGTTTTTTTTCTAGTTTTTTGGAATATTTTTTATCCATAATTTTACCCATACTTACCCTACTTTGCAATAGCACACCCAGAACGTTCTCCTACTCATAGCCCAGTGGTTAATGTTTCCTGTTCCTCCCTACTTCCTGCTCTCCCCAGCCACTGATGGTCACCATTCTATTCCCATTTCCATGAGATCAACACATGAGTAAGATAGCGTAGTTTTTTGTTTGTTTGTTTGTTTGTTTGTTTGTTTGTTTGTTTTTAATTCATGTAAAGGTGTTGTAGAACAATGTGTTTGAGCTGTAAGGAGTACTCCTTGGACGTTGTGAGACTGTTTAAATGGTGAAAAGAAATAAACAATGGAGAAAAGAGGAGAGAGCTGTTAAACTTGAAAGAAAACCAAAGGAGAGAAGAGGTATGAGTGGCTTTGGAGGAAGATGAGAAATGGAATTCCAATGAGCTGAGGCATTGAGGTTGGCTGTGGGGGAAGAATGCAGATAAATTTACATGTTTGCTAACAGAATTTTGGGAAATGTCTGCTTCCTGGCAACTTTGCTTTTCCCCACTAACTAGGAAATGACATCATTTGCCTGTTAGCAAGGGTGGGTCTTGTGAAGTCTAAATTTTGGAGATGAGAATAGAGGAAGTTGGAGATGCTCACTGTAAAGAGAGAGATGACAGAACAGCACTGAGGGCCTCTGTGAGCTAGGGTTCGTTTGGTACATGTGATGTGGCTGCCTGGTTTCCGCCTGCAGCACTCAGAAATGCTGTGTGGGCAGGGAAGACCGACTACTGGGTGTGGCTCTGCGAGGCTGTTACATGTGGGAGGAAATAGAAGTTAGAAATATCAGTAAGACAGAGGGTGAAGTGATAACCCACAAGGTCTAGTCTCTATCAGGAAGAAGGACAATAGGGAATTGAAAAGTGAGGAAGTGGAGAATATCTGAGAATATGGGTTAAGATCCAATGAGAGTTGCACAATGTTTCAGAACAGTTGAACTATGATAGGAGATAATTAAAGAGTACAGACTCGAATGTAACCTTCAGAAGGTGGCAGTTAGGTCTCTATTATGACAAGCTTAGGGTATCATGCAGGGAAAAAGGGTTATCTCCAGAAATGAGAAAATAAACTGAGGAATCAGGCAAATGGATGGTACCTTAGTTGGCTTCCATTGTAAGATGTCACACAGTGGCTAGTTTAAACAATATAAGTGTATTCTCTCATACGTGTCAACAGGCTTGATTTGAGGTTAATGTCCTTGGCTTATAGGTGATCATATTCTCTTGTGCCTTCTCATGGCCTTTCCTCCATGAGTGTGTGTGAAGTAGTCTGTTCTTTCAATGACTTTATAGTCATATTCAATATTCAATTAATGTCAAATCTCAATAACTTCACTTAATGTTAATTAGCTTTAGAAGAGCCTACCTAAAACTAACACCCGTCTGAGTTGTTGGAACATATGCTCAGCATAAGTTGGAACTTTGGCATATGGATTTAGGGGTATACAATTCAATTCGTGGTTAGAAGGCCCTGACGTAAAGATAATTGTCACCAAAATGATGTTAGAATGCAGGGCAGAGATTAAGGTGAATGAGGCTCCAGATTCTTCCAAAACTAAAGTAACTAACCAACCTTCTGCTGTTTCAGTGAAATTGTGTCTCCTCTCATTCCATTTAAGATTCCAAACCATTTTCACCTCCCCATGTTTGGAGTTTTTGTTTTGTTTTATTTTGTTTTGTTTTTTATCGTAGATCCACAGTATTTTGGTCACAGTATTAATATTTATCTTTTTACCAGCAGACAGGGGGTTCAGCTCTAACACACCCTGTCCTTTTAGGCTTGACTTCTCATTGACTGTGCAGCACCTGGTGAGGTGAAGGGCTCCTGGTCATGCTCTGTGTCTGAGATACCCATTTATTACATAATGGTGCGAGAAAGGAGAAACCACCCCCACCCTACAGCTGGATTCTCTGACACACTGAACACAGAGAGACCATAAACAATCTACAAGACACACTGCTAGAACCCTCCCATTCTCTGTCCTTCTTCGTCATGATAAAGAAATAGTATATACCAGTTATTAAATAAAACACCGAACCAGCAATTGTGCCTTGTTGTCTGCAATCGTTACCTTGTATGCTACGAATAACAACCCTGAAGAATGAAAAGATTGGAGCCGGGCGGTGGTGGCACATGCCTTTAATCCCAGCACTCAGGAGGCAGAGGCAGACAGATCTCTGTGAGTTCAAGGCCAGCCTGGGCTACAGAGTGAGTTCCAGGACAGCCAGAACTGTTTCACAGAGAAACTCTGTCTCGGAGTGGAAAAAAAGAATGAAAAGATTGGATTATCTCTGCTCAGAGTGATCCAGGTGCCAAAGTCAGTCTAACTCTAAATTAGTGTCCTTTACCACAGTGTCCCAACTATGGAGATAGACTCTCCCCAGACACGATCTCTGCTGACAATCTCCCTTCCTTCCAGAGTGTTTGTGAATTGATGTAGAAAGCAGGAGTTGAAGGAGCACAGTGTGTCTCAGCAAGCACTCCTTGAGCTGTTCGCTTCTGTCTCCAATGACTGTAAGCCCAGGACCCATTTCATCATGGAGTCTGCGGAGAAACCAGGGCTCTCTGCTTTTCGGTTCTGAGAACAGCTGGCCTGTCCTAAGGGTGTTAACAGAGGTCAGCTAGGCTACAGGTTGTTTTCCTCAATCGACATCCATTTGGCCATGGAAATGGGTAATTTCTTCATAAATTTTAGCATCTGATTATCTGTTGGGTTTTGCTTTTAATATATGGTGGTGTGAGGTCTGGGGTTTTGTTTGGGTTTGGTGTTTGGCAGTGCTTTACCGAGACTTTAGTGGGAGTCCTGGAGGACACTAAAAGAGGGGCTGTTAATTCCACTCACGAAATCATAGGATTTCCCCTTTTGCTTTGATACTACTTTCCTGGGGTTGGCAAGATGGCTCAGGAGGCAAAAGAACTTGTCGCACAATGACGACCTGAGTTCAGTGAAAAGAAAGGATCAACTCCCAAAAGGTATTCTCTGACCCCCACATGCACACACACACACACACACACATACACACACACACACACACACACACACACACACACACACACACACACACCAGAGAGAGAGAGAGAGAGAGAGAACAAATACCTTTCATCATATTCTCCACTATCAGAAAATCACTGGTACCTTTTACAGTCTGATGTTTGATGTGGCTGGGCTGATTCTGAGAGGGATATTAATGTTAAAATGTTAAATTACAATGAGGACCCACTCCCCATTTATTAAGTAGGATTTACCTCTTTGTAGGCAATTTGGGCCTTAAAGCTTGAAAGTATTCGGGCAGAATACAAAAGATTATTCCTTGCTATGGAAATTCCCCCCTGCAACACCCACTCTGCTCAGTGTGGTAAAGTTTAATAATCAAATTTGTGAAACACAAAAGATTCAACATGAAAAACTCCAACACTACATTCACTTTCTGGCAATTTCTAACAGTCATTCTTTCTCTGTAAAGATAGAAAAATGACTCTGTACCCAAAATACTTTCATTTTACCTATTGTTCCTCCAAATGGGCTTCCAGAGATGAAGTAGCAGAATAACGTCTGAGGGGCTCCAGCTGCCCAGGAAAACCTGTTAGAAATCAGTCATTGGCATCATCATCTTCCTTTGCTGTTCACAAAGGAAGATGCCCAGGTCGTGGAGAGCTTCATGTCCCCGTGCACACACTGCATGTGGGTACATACAACATGCATTATTTACTCTCTAAAGTATATAGAGGCTTTCTTCTATGTCCTCTACCCCCAATCATCTATTATGGCTTTTTATCCTGAAAAAATAATAAAAATTATGCATATGCAAATTAATAAATATATGACCTAAATTAACAAAAAAATGGAAAATTTTTATTTGCCTTTTAAATCTTAGTATTTTGACACATTTCACTGCTAAATAAAACTGTTTTTAATTTAAGCTAAGAAAACTAATTGGTATCTGATACTAAAAGTTCTTGTAAGTTGTTCCAAGTGTTAGTTCTGGGAATAGCGTTTTTATAGTTTTCATATTGATTTGCCTTTGAGACAAACTGCAACAAGAAAGCAGGTGATAAGCCTTTGTTAGTGCCTCTGGGAGAAAATGCTGTAGCTACAGACTACTGTTGATAAACAGATTTTGAATTAATTAGTTCTGCATAATTATGTGAGACATCAGCGCTCTAAAACCAAATGCAACTGGTCTTATATTGTTTTACATATAAAAAAGAAGAGGAAAAGGGTGTCCTAAATTTGCTTTTTTTTTTTTTTGAAAAAAATTAAAGCCTGGATTTAATAGTTTAAAAGCAATGATTGACATTTTTAAATGGCATGTTTAAAATACCGCATTATCTTTAGAACTATAAAGTGAGATACAAAGATTTGCTTTGGATGAATTGTTACCACGAGTGACAGAATTGGGGCTGGAGCACACTGCTACTCCTGCCTCGTACTCCCTGGGAGCTACATTTTGTTATGAGAAAATAGCCTGATACTAAAAAGGTACGGATTTCAGTATGATGCTTTTAAGAATTTTGAGCCAGGCCAGGTGGCACAGAGCTGTAATGCCAGCTACTTGGGTGCCTGAGGCAGGAGGATCACAGGTTCAAGGTCACCTTAAACAGTATAGTCAGATCCTATTTCAAAATAAAAAGTAAAAATGAAAATAAAACCGAGGCTACAGCCCAGTTGCAGGGTGCTTGCCTACAACATACAAGCCCTAGATTCAATCGTTGGCACCACCCAAATGAGAGTAATTTTTCTACCCATTTATAGTAGGGAGGAAGTGAGGGAGGAAATGATATAAGAAACAGTTCTTAAAATGAGTAGAAAGAGCCAGGTGGTGATGGCACACGCCTTTAATCCCAGCACTGGGAGGCAGAGCCAGGCGGATCGCTGTGAGTTGGAGGCCAGCCTGGTCTACAGAGCGAGATCCAGGACAGGCTCCAAAACTACACAGAGAAACCCTGTCTCAAAAAACAAAAAAAAAAAACAAAAAAACAAAAAACAAAAAAAAAAAGTAGAAAGCAACTACAAATATTTCTCAAAGATATAGAAGAATGGAGAAATACATGAAGAAACAACATAAAATATTCAATATGGTAAGATTCTCACTATTAAGACAATATATGGTTAATATAATTTCATCAAAAAATGTTCAATTAGTTGGGTGGTGGTGGCGCACGCCTTTAATCCCAGCACTCGGGAGGCAGAGGCAGACGGATCTCTGTGAGTTCAAGACCAGCCTGGGCTACCAAGTGAGTTCCAGGAAAGGCGCAAAGCTACACAGAGAAACCCTGTCTCGAAAAACAAAACAAAACAAAACAAAAAATGTTCAATTAGATTTTAGGGATTTGGGGTCCAATTTTTAAAGAAATTATCAACGTAAATGAACATGAAGGTAAAAAATTTACTAATTTATATGTATTTCATTTATTATATTTATATTTTATTGACTTTTTAATTTAAAGATCTTGTGTGTTTATGTATGCACACATGTGTCTCTGCCACATGTATGCAGGTGTCCTCTGAGACCAGAGGAGGGTGTGGAATCCTCTGGAGCTGGAATTACAGGAGGTTGTGAAGCCCCATAGATGCTGGGAACCAAACGCAGGGCCTCTGGAAGAGCAGTGGGTGCTCCAAACTGCTGAGCCATCTCCCCAACCCTTTAACAAAAACCTTAAGAAAATACATGGAAGTATTGACATCATCTGTGTATGATAGAGCTGTGTTACTTTTTTATTTCAGTTTTTATGGTTGTTTATACTTCCTAAATTTCAAAAAAAAATGGCACCTAAGAAACTTTATGCCAACCTTCCCTTCAGTGAAATAAAAATATGAATAAAAGATTTTAAAGTATGTTTGTTTTATTTCATCTTTATAGTTACTTTATGGCTATGCAATTCTGTTGATACTGAGTTCAGCAACTTAAAATGCAAAGTCAGGCTTCTCTGTTACCTCAAATTTCAGAAAGTCAAATGTTGTGTCTTCCTTTGGGTACTGCATAATTCACAAACAACCCACCAGAAACATAAAAGTAAGACACAAGCTAATGTAAGGCAATAATAATTTGCCCATCCAGTTCTGGCTGCCATACAATTACATTGAGTCTATGTTACACATCTCCATAGAGGAAAAGGGCTACTGTTCAGTACCAGGATTTCTGGGTCCCACCCAACCTGTCAAACAGTCCTAAATAGGAGAGTGAGGATTGAGAAATAATAGGAAAAACAGAGACGGAGACATAAAAGAAAAAGACAAAGATACAGCATAGCTTCGGGAGGGCTCTGAGTCAACACCACACAAGCCCTGAGTGTATTTATCACAGCCATTTTATACCCAAAGCAAGTGGGGCAAAAGACCTCCCCCTCTCAAGGACCCCATGGTTCAAGGTACAAACAAGTGTAAACACCTCCTTAATTCTCAAGACATCTAGTAACCATGCCTTTGGCCATACATCCTGTTATCCAGCCTTGAAGAGTAAAGACAAGCTTGAACTCTTCTGATCTTTAGTCAAGATGGAAATCAAACCACAATTTGGAGTCACTGTGGGCTCCCACACAGGATACTAATTATCAAAAGAAGGACAATTGATGGTACATATTTGTATCATTTCAAAGACATTGGGCTTGAAACTAACAGATAATTCCTAATTCAAATTTATCTGAGCAAAAAGGAAACTTGTTTTCCCACACAAGGAACCCAGAGCTTGGCTGGGCTCCTGGGCAATCTGATCAATGGGCTGGGTGGTCACAGCTCTTCACTCAACGATCAGCTTGATTCCCAGGCTGGTTCTCTTCCTGGGAGCAGGAAAGTTGTGTGATTTCAGATATGCAAGTGTCAAAAAACATAAAATAGACTTTTTCTTACTCTGTCTCCTTAGAAGCCAGGAGGCCTCTCACAGATGTCTCTATCAGTTTGCTTCGCCCTCTTGGGTCATATCATAGTCGTGCAGCCATTTGAAACCACAGCTGGTGGGAGGAAATTGACGTAATAGTAGACAGATGAGGTGGGGTCAGTTCCTCTGAAACACTGGGAGGGTAGATAATGAGCACACATACTGGTTCTGCTGTGGAAAAAAAAAGGGGGGGTGGGGGAAGGAGGGAGTAATGGAGGTTGAGAAGTAACGCATGTGGCATGCATGGCATGTGGGCAGTGATGCCTGCTTCAACCCTCCACATGGTGGGTGATGTGAGAAGCATTCTTTTGATGGTTAAAGGCCTGTGGCGGGTGCTAGTGATAAAGTGGAAAGGACTGATCCTTTCCCTTTCGGGATCTGACGTTTTAAGAGATAAGGTACACAATTACTCGGGCAACACAGCCCACCTTACAACACTGTTAAAATTATGGGGCTACCAACGCTCTTCGGATGGGTGACTTGACCAGCTTTGATTCCCAAAAGATGCCACATATCATTTGGTCCAGAATAAGAAGGCTACATCAGTCCTTATGACAAATGAGAAGATAACGTATCTGAAGCATCACTGAGCCTTGACTCTGGAGGTGAAAGTTGGGTAGAGATCCACGAGGCCTTGGAGGCTAT
>CABHPR010137379.1:15699-42424 GCA_902168415.1 Peromyscus melanophrys | reverse complement strand
AAAAAAAAAAAAAAAAAAAAAAAAAAAAAAAAAAAAGAAGTGGGTCTTCTCACTTCAAATGATTTAATTAAGAAAAATCCCTCACAGGTGTGCCCAGCCATTTGCGTTTTAGTTAATTCCAGATGTATTCCAGTTGAGAACTAAGAACAGCCATTACAAGTCCACTTCTTGTCAACTTGACACACAATCATATCTCCTTATACCATGCTTAATTTCCAAATGAAAACAATAACCAGGTCATAATTACTCCTACCATGATATAGCTTTCCCATGTACAATAGCAAGCAAATTATGTATTTAACAAGGTCAATTTGACAACCAAGGATAGCCATCACAGCAATTAATTATCTTCTATTTGGAAGCCTTACTAGAATATAAAGATCATGTAAATTTTAATAATGAAAAAAGCACAGAATCTAAAGCTATTTCTTCCTAAATTTGTGCAACGTTTCCTCCACTGAGTTTTAAAATGTGGCAGAACATTCACAAACATCGTAAATCCCAAGGAAGTATAATACTTACTGTACCCAGGAAGCCAATACAAACATGGACTGGAAAAACATAATTAAGCTATTTTAAGTCAATTAGTTGCTCTATAGTAAGCATTTCATTAGGTAATGGCATTTTGTGTTTATATCAAATTTCTCTCCTGTGAAGAAAACAAGGGAGAGGCAGTAAAAATTCTGATAGATATTTATTTACCCTCTTAAATGTCACTTGATAATTAAAAAGGAAGGAAACATATCTGATTCCTATACATTATAGCCCAAAGCTCTTCCTTTAAAAAGATCAAGAAGTTCAGAGTTCCTAGCGATAGCCCTTAAATGGCATAAAGCTTTGCTCAGATTGCGCCAGGATAAAAGAGTGACATCCCCATAAACCTAAGTCCTTGCTTCATTTACTGACTCCTGTGAAAGTGCTGCTGCCCCAGATGCTGCAAAGTGAGGGTGGGTGCCATGATCTGAGAGCCAAGAAGTCATATACAATTTTGTATCTAGTTTCTCATTGAATGTTTTAATAATATTAGAATTAAGGGGTTTTTTTTGAGGTTGACTTCTTTTTTCTTCTTGAAGTATGAAATCAGAACAGATGGCATCTCAGATTCAGTTTAGTGAGAACTAAGTTGTTTCATACACTTATTGTTTGTCTTTAGAAACAAAAGCCAAGTGCATGAGTTCAGCTTGAGTTTGTACAGTGCCAGCATTGTCCATCATAGCTCAGTGACTACGTGTTCCCTGCAGCTGCAGTACCGTGGTCTCAGCCTTTGTTCAGTTCCTTGTTTTTGAAACGATTAATGAATTTCTTCTATTTATTTTTTTAAGTCTAGGCCATCCCTTCCTTTTTACTTGCATATGTTCTTTCTACAAAAATACTTCATTTGCTAAAGTCAGGCATAGTTAAATAAAGTATTATGGAATTAAGGTTGAGTTGATTCTGTTATCACAGATTTTTCCTAAGAAAGAAGGATGAGAAGTCATGTTATTAAAGTTATGATCATATTTACTGGAAGCTATTTATAAACTTGTCATACTATTGACTAGTGGGTTGTAAAAAAAATTAGTTATTTCCCTGTTCTCTGGGTAAATCATTATAATTAAGTATCAGAATGCCTCCTGCATTAAGTGTGATATAACTTAGATTCTCTTGAGTTCAAAGTGCTGAAAGTACATTTTATATCCTTACACCAAGAGAGTGTCTCTCAATCTATCTTAAGATATCTAGGGCATTAATTAGATATAAAAATGCTCAGTGCTATCTGGCACAGTAGTTTTATGAGCCAAGATCATATATTTACTTAGCAGGCAATAAAAATTATTGTATATAGATTTGCAGAACCCAGTGGTAATCTAGAGCTAAGGTGGTGGGGGGCGTTATTTTGAGATGTTGCTAGACATTTCATGCAGGTTAGATGATACACTTTCAGTCATTTGCATGTCAATGACAATACCATAGTGGGACTTCAGAAGGCCAGTTCAGCCTGCTTCTGACATGCCATAACCATCCTAGGTAGAGTTCTACTTGTTTCTTTCTTTACTATGTTAACTCACTGAGTTTGACATTCCAGTTATGTTAATTACGTAAGCCATGATTCAAGCATTACACATTAGTTGAGTAAAGCCATTGATACATGCCAAGTTTTCAGCACTCTTTAGTTTTAGCTCTATTTAGACAATGAATTTTATTGTTTTGTGAATAAAGACATCAAAACTTCCATGTCCCATGAACAAGAGCTCATGTGTCCATCCTTCTCAACACCAGAAAGAAATACAGTGTGTGAAACACATGCTTAAAAATGCCTATGTCAGACAGCATTTTTATGCCTTTTTACCTTGCTATAGAGCAATCTTTGCAGTTCAACCTCAATCCTTATGCAATTCCATATTTCCTTTATATGGTTCAGTCAAGAAAACACAGTCCTCTTGTGAGACTGAGTGACTATGGAAGCTGTTTCTGAAGCTGTTTTTGGCTAAAGTATTTTGGTAAAAATTATTTATAATTCACACCTCTAGAAAAGTAAGTTGTTTCAATATAGTTATGAAAATATCGTGAATAGCTGAGATTCACAAAATAGTATTTACATTTGAATCTTTTCTGTTCACTCTTTCACATCATTCCTAGGTGTGTCTCTAAGAAGAATATCTCACAGGTTCATTTTCTTGCTTTGTTCATTGTATCTTCAAAGTGAGGGGCTCTACGATAACTTCTTATAGGCTTTTCTGTCTTACCTGCACTGTTTTTTAAGTGGTGCCCACTTTAATATTCCTAGTGTTTTCTGTTCATAATATTATATGGAAGTTGTTTAATACTTTTTGCTGAACTAATGTCTTGATTATTATGATAAATAAAAGACAATATTTTAGTTCCAATGCAATTATAAAAACCTTTAGGAAATCTAAGCAGAAAGAGGAAAATGTCTTCCATATTCAGATGATAGTGTTATAAGAATCTGAACACAGAAGTTTATCAAATGTCAAATTGTATTTTAAATCCCAAAGTAATTTTTTAATTACCAGAGAAAGAGAGAGAGAGAGAGAGAGAGAGAGAGAGAGAGAGAGAGAGAGAGAGAGAGAATCTATGTAATCTGTGCTTGAGTCTTTGGATGAATAACAGTAAAATCCTGAAAATCTAGAGAAGCACAACTTCTAAGAGAAGATAAGTGACTTTAGTTCCATAAGACAAACATTTCCAGCCCAGTAGACCTACGAATTGCTTCTCCATCTCATTCCACACATGGGAAATGAGTAAGGTCTCAGTTCAGCCACAGTGAGGACAAATGGAATTATCAAAACTAGAATAAAGTTTGCTCTAGGCTCACCCTAAACATGCACTTCCAAAAATAACTAAAAAGAGGAAAGTAACTACTAACTGGGAAGATGTAAAATGTCCAAATCCTGGCCCTCCAGAAAACAAAGATTGTGCTACCTTCAAAGAATGAAAGATTAGATGCATAGAACCATGACAAGGCCTACATTACAGGTGAGTCAGCAATGTCAACATGGGCCATTCAAATTGTCTCCACTGCCATTTCAAATGAACAAGCAGGAGACCGTGCACAACCCGTGGTTCTTCTGTAGGTCAAATTGTAATGCTGAGAAGGAAAAGTTAAAATTTAAATGAGGCAAGTTTTCCTGGTGAAATCTGGAAGTCACCTGTGAGGAACGCAGCCAAGGGTAATTGAACTCCAGGTGGGGAAATACATAATAGAACTGACAATTAGCCACCAAGTAGCTGGAGTGTTTTGTTGACTTTCTCACTTTGAAGTTGACAGGGAAGTTTCAAAATGTCCTTCTTCCCTATTCCTGTCACCTGTATAAAGAAGAAAATCAAATTATCAAAATCACTCCCAAATTCTGATGTTTTATTCCTGTACTCAGACTGTGTACAGGAATGAAACATATTCTTTTTATATGCAAATAGGGATTTGAAATAGTCAGTTTTGTGTGCTCTTCATATAATCTGAAATGCCATGTCAGGTAGGATTTATACTATAAAAGGCCAGGTGTGCAATCTACCCCAGGAGGAGCAATCAATATATTATTAGTTTGATTTGATCCAAGTGAGTTTGGCTACATGCTTCCATGGCAAAGGAATCACAAAGGAGAAGCTAAGAGACCAGACTGAGAGCTTCTACCACTCAGAGTTTTCTAGGTTACTTCACCACTGATGCGGTCTTAGTCTAGTTTGATACTCTCCATTTGTTCTAACTGGGGAGCCCAACTACCTACTTCATCTTTTCTATTTTCAGAATGCTAATTGTTTCTATTTAAACTCTGTCGATTAAAGAATAGAATTGAAAGTGTTTTCACACAGAAAAAACATCCCAAACAACCAAACAACCAAACAACCAACCAACCAACCAACCAACCAAACAAACAAACAAACAAACTAACAAACCAAACTCCTCCAGCTTCCTCTGGCTGGCTGATGACAACTTGTGTCATCTAAACATACGTTAGCAATGAAGCCTCTTGGCAGTAGAATCTGTGACACAGTCCTTCAAGACTTCCCTTTAATGATTCAATCAATCACTGAAGGGGGTTTGAAGATATGATTCAGAGAAACTCATGGTGAGGTTAAAAAAAAAAAGATTTTTCAAATATCTGTCCAGACTCTATACCTTATATAGACTATGGGAAAATGTGATTTCATGATCTGTACTATATTGTCCACATGCCAGGGCGGCCAGGGCAGCAGGAGCAAGGGCTGGCTAGTCACTCAGCATGCACACTCAGGAAGCAAGAACTAGGAATGCCTTTGCTTAGCTCACACTTTCCTCTTCCTTTAGTCAAGGTCCACAGCCTCTGGGTTGGTGCTACCATAGTTAGAGGGCGAGGGCGCTTCTCCTCTTAATTAGCCTCGTCTAGGTAACCCTTCCCAGCCATGCCTAGGGACTTGTCCCTTAGGCAATTCCAGGTCCTCTCAGGTTGGCAGTCAGTGTTAACTATCACACTCCCCATCTCCTTTACACATAATTCTCATTAATATAAGGTTCCAAGGGTCCCTGTGTAAAATATGCTCTCTCTTGCCCCAAGTTAAAGAAACAGTGCTCCTTCCCACCCCATCAAAAGGTCAACAACAAGCAAACAAATGAATGCTAAATAAAGAAAAAGCAGGGCTTCAAGAAATGTATGAACGGTCTAGGCAAGAATGACTGACAGTGTGACTGGCACTTTGTAAGGGGACTCCGTCCCCTGCATCATCAATATGGATGAAGTGACAGGTAGATCCACAAGAAGAGGCCACATCTAACCTACACTGTAACATTAAACAGGAGGCAAAAAAGAAACTTTCATCAAGAGTTCTAATCCCAGGAAAATGGCTATCAAGAAAAATAAACAGTAAGGCATTGAGAGAAAGGAGATAGCCTTTGCCAAAATACTGCATGCTGGTTGGCATCCAACTCGGCCACAGCAGGAGGTGGGGAGTGCCACAGGACAGGAAGAGAGGCTGTGGGGGTAGGGTGTGATGGGGGCAGGGAGTGGGTTAATTTGGAGCAAAAACTGGTACAAATCCAATCATGTAAGGTCACTTCCTTATAGAGACACTATTGTTTTTATTCCTTCTTTATTTTTCCACTTCAGAATACATTCCAGTCCACTCCCCATCACACATGGTCTGATGCTTGAAAAAGTACACCTTCCCTTTTCTTGAGGAGGTAACATTTGCTGTGACCTATGAAGAATAATCAAACTAAACACAATGAAAAGGAGGACAGGGGAATCTGTGGCTGATATGTAAAATTAAATTAATTATAAAATAAAAATATTTTAAAAAAAAGAAAAAAGAAGGAGTTGGGGATAGGGATGTAGGGGTTAAGAAAACAAGAGCACTCACCCAGCATGTGTGGAAGAGAAAGCAGCTTAAACTGTTCTTGAAACTACATGGAAATGAGGCTGTTAATTCAAGTGTAACATGGGAATATGGTCCTGATAAACAGAACCATTCACACCCATTGGGGGACATTGTTTCCCAGAAAATCATCATTTTTCTTTTCTTAGAAAGCTTGCATGCTCTCGATAGTTCCATATACACTTTTTAAAAATGCAAAATATTGCTGTTTATCTTAGACTGGTCTTGATTTCACAATGTCTCCCAGTCTTGACTCTGAATTTTTGGTTCATCTCTTTTGATCTCTGAAATCCTTGGATTGTCTGTGTATCACCATGTCTGGATTAAAATATACATTTAAAACATGACGTTATTGTTGTTATTATGTTTTACTTCAGTTAACACAAAGAAGAAAGTTGAATTATTTCCTATATGAAGCATAAATGTAAATTTTTATTTTTAAGTAAAATATAAATATATAAAATAAATATATAAAACATGTGACACTGAGCTAAGTGTAGAACAAAAATAGAAATAATTTCCCAATTTTCAGTGTACGTTGCTCTTGGAATGGAATTGTTTTCTTGATCCAAAATATTAAGATGTCTATTCTTCTATTATGTGGTAATTCCTTCTTTTGACTCTGAAGGAATCAGGTTTTTCTGTTTGTCTTTCTTCTTGAACTGTTTCTTTTTTAACTGGAACACACAGGAGGCACTTTTAATACCAGAAGTTTCTTTTGATTAGAAGGATCTGTTGGCTTTTTTGTCATGGAAAGTACAAGAGGGAGTTTATAAGAAAAATAACTTCAAAGCTGGGAAAAAACATTTCTAAAGCAAAGAACCAGTGGCTAATGACTAAACCTGATATCGTAACAGTGATAAGATCTTGGGCTCTTATAGTAACTTCTATTCTCATAGTAATACTGAGGTTCACTAATATTTATGAACTTAGGTCTGGAAATGTCAAAATAGCCTTCATGAAATGTTATTATGTTCTCATAGCTTTCACATTCAGATATAAAATTTATTGTTTTTATTTAATAAATGGCATTTTTATTAGGAGAAAAAAGAAGTAAAATTACTCAGAGAAATGATTCTAATATATTATTATTATTAAGTGAAAAGGCCATTAGAGAGTGCAGATCATGTCTGAAAATCTTGGATTCTAAACCATTTTCAATTAGTATATTGTCGCACTGTTTCAGTTTTGGAATAATACTGACATGAAAGGATATGAAGATCATAGACTGAAGAGATGGACAGCATCTAAGGGTATTGCCTGCTCTTGCAGAGGACCAGAGTTCAGTTCCTAGCACATGTATAGGTTAGCTTACAACCATCTGAACCTCCAGCTCTAGGGAATCTTAGAACTTTACCCTGTGTCTGCACTCACATGCATACTCTTCCCCTCACCATAAATTTGCACAATTAATAACAAAATAAATTCTAAAAAATGAATAAGAAGATCATACCAAATATATTTCAGTTTACTAAAATGTTATTAATAATAGAAAATGTATGGACTTTAAAAATAATAACACTATTTTACAAAATAGCAATACTTAAAATGTTTATCTCCCAGTAATATGCAAATTAATCTTTCTATAGATAACAAAGTTCAGGAGTATGCTTAAATTCTCTCAGCTTCAAGGTCTCACATCTAAATAAGTGGTAAGCCTGAGATTTTTTTTTTTTTTTTTTTTTTTTTTTGGTTTTTCAAGACAGGGTTTCTCTGTGTAGCTTTGCGCCTTTCCTGGAGCTCACTTGGTAGCCCAGGCTGGCCTCGAACTCACAGAGATCCACCTGCCTCTGCCTCTCGAGTGCTGGGATTAAAGGCGTGTGCCACCACCGCCCAGCAAGCCTGAGATTTTTAACTCAAGACTAAACACCTACATTTGCATCCAAAGAGTCTCTGTTCTCCTAAGATGTAAGCGCTGAGGTTTTAGGAGTAAATTAAAACAGGAATTTTAATTTTATAAACTTATTTGTAACCTCTGAATGCAGCCCAATACACTGTACCTTAAACATAGAGAAGACTAGAACATAGATATTTTCTGAAAACTCCAACATGACGTTGCCAATATTGTAGAAGATGATAATGGGCTAACAGGAATAGAAAGATGTGTATGGTTGAGTTTTTCTCTAACAAACATTGAGAGCTTCAGAAGGGAGAAGCTCATTAAGATTGACAGGCAGCTTTTGATATCAAAGATCAGTTTCTGCATCAACAAGAGCATGCTGCACTCTTTGTGATTCCTTAGAAAATAAAGTATCTTGCTATGATCAATGTATTTAGTTCAGCTGAAAGATTTTTCAGAGAGTAAAAACCATAGTCAACGTTTGAACGCATAAACTTTGTAGTCTCTCAGTGCAAGGTTCATGTGGAATTGTTGCAAAGGCGGTTTTCAGTGGAATACAAACCAGTGAAGTGCTGGTTTCAATCATGAAAATTAAAGGTTTAATAATGAAAGCAAAAATGAAGTGTGAGTGGATAAAAGGCAAGAAAGAGGCTATTAAAGGTGTACCTGAAAATTTGTGTACATGGGTACAAACTCATTTCAAAAAAGAAGTAGGACAGGAAAAGTAGCAGAGTCTCAAACTTTTCCACTTTTTATAAAAGCAGAGGCTCCTGATGATTAAGATTTCAGGTATGTGGGAAGTTGAGGAAAAACAAAGCCATTATTCCTGGTCATAATAGATAAAGAAAATAGCAATAAAGACTACTTCGTATGTGTATCCTTATTAAATTATTACACTGATCTTCTAAGTGAGACATAAATCTTGTCATTTTTTGTGAATGAACACAAATCTACAGATTAGCTTTTCTAGGCTTAGATCATCAATCCAGGGTGCTTGTAGAAGCTTACATCTCACCGATGACATTGGATTCCAAATCCTCACTCTCTCTAACACCTACATCCTGCTAAGCAGTGTCCTTCAGAGCATTGTTCTCAATATGTATTCTGTGATTATAAGAAAAATTAATTTGAGAATTCTTTCATACCACAGCTGTTCCCAACTCATTTAAAAAATATTTGTATTAATGTGAGACTGCTTGAGTGCATGCCCTATGTGTGCAGTGGCCAGAGTAGCCAGAAGAGGGCATTGTGAGCAATCTGATGCAGGGGCTGGGGATCAAACTCAGGTCCTCTGGAAGAGCAGCAGCAAGTGCTCTTAACCACTGGCCTGTATCTCCAGTCTGCATGCTCTCAGGCTATTTTAAATTTATAGTGGCATCCCAAAGTTCGTGAGGACTACAGAGGAGGAGTGGTTAACTCTGTTCACCACAGAGCTTCCCAAATGAATTAGATTTTGGAGATGTTTTGTGTGGTTAAAATACAACACCTCTTACGATCCACAAACCTGGTTATATTCGAGGCTTCATGTGCAAAACACCAACTTGTGCAAACAAGCAAAAGAGAGCATGAGGGTGTGGACAGGTATGAGAGGACTACACCAATGGTAAGTGCGTGCCACATCACAGAATGCTCAAACGAAAAGCTGAGAGTGAATTTAATTTTCTACACAAGTTGGAAAGAAATCTTGAAGGATTTGGGGCAAAGAAGTGATGTGTTAATACAATGCCCATATGCCTAGAGTATTTCATAACAGTTACTGGTAATTTTGTAATAATTTCTCAGACATCACTACCTCTGCTAATATTTAGTGACTCTATCTTCATAAAAGAACATTTACATCTCAAGTAGAGTAAATGCCAAACTTCACTAGAATAATGGTTTTACGATTTTGGTCTGTCCTCATCCATCTCTTAAAATCGTTGTTTTAATGGATTTATCTTTTACCATGATTAAAAAACTGTGGAATAATAAGACCCAGGACAACCTTAGTTGCAATAACTCTACGCGATTAATAGCTCAAATGTTTTCACATTCGACATGTCAGTTGAAGTCTGTTTTCTTTTAGGTTGTGTAAATTGTTTTTCATCAATAAATAATGTTTTAAATGGAAATTTGTATCACTTGTGCTATAGTTGCTTGAGGCACATAAATGTAAGCCCTTGATATAAGTAGATTGCTTATGCCTCATGCTCTAGAAACATGAACATCCCAGAATTCCTTGCGGGCTCATCACCATCAGTTGTTGATAAAATGCAATGCTTCTTAAAAACGTTACTGGAGCACCTTCCCATACTAGTTTGGGGGATTGGGATTAGGAGGTTTTATTATAGACTACCCAAAACGATTGCTTGTGATGAGATCATAAGCAATGCAAGGTTCCAAGACATAAAGATATTCACAAAGCTCAAGGGAACCGAAGTCCCACTCAGAATCTAACGTAACTGCACAAGAGCAGTAGTGTTCAGTTCGTCAAAACTTGTTGAAGAACCACGTGTTTGAGAGAATCGTGAGGCCTCATTGATGCTCATATAAGGCAGGAGACTTAGCACACATGAGAAAAGAATGCGCATTAGATAAAATCTGACGCATGTCTACAGGACACATGTGCAAATAAACATGTACATGCTTACATACATATATGTGTATATATTCTCTTCAGCTGTTTCTAAAAGGTAGCAAGTTGTTGAAACAGCAAGCCTTATAGACAGGAAGACTAAGACCCAAGAACTTGATTGGGACAATAATCCAAGATGCTCATGAGGAGATGATTGGGATTTTTTTCTGTTATTGAAAATGGATTCTTTTCTCATACAATCTATCCCAATTACAGTTTCTCCTCCCTCTACTTCTTCCAGTTCCTCTCCTCCTCCCCTCCATTCCTGGTCCACTCCCTTTCTGTCTCTCATTAGAAAAGAACAGGCTTCTAAGAGATAACAACTAAACATGACAAAATAAAATATAGTATTATAAAACAAAAACCGTAATGCTGAGGCTGGACAAGACAAGCCAACAGAAAGAAAAGAGACCCAAGATCATGCTGTAGGATGTCTTTCTCTGCACTATGAATATGTTTTATTACCATTGGTTAATAAAGAAGCTGATCTGGCCTATGGCAAGGCAGATTCAGCCAGGCAGGAAATTCAAGCAAAGATACAGAGGAAAAAAAGGCGAAGTCATGGGAGATGCTATAAGCCACTGGAGGAGCAAGATGTAATAGAACACAGGTAAAGTCACAAGACATGTGGTTATACATAGATTAATAGAAATGGGTTAATTTAAGATGTAAGAGCTAGCTAGCAGTGAGCCTGAGTCATAGACAAAGCTGTTTGTAATTAATACTAAGCCTCTGAGTGATTGTTTTATAAGCAGCTGTGGTACTGTTGGGCCAGGTGGGACAGAGAAAGGCTTCAGGCTGCATTTGGTGCCCAACATGGGGCTCAAACCCATGGCCCTGAAATTGAGAGTCTCATGCTCTACCAAATAAGCTAGTTGGGCTTTTTAAAAATAATATCAAGAATTTATTAAAGTATAAAATGGGGATAATACACTTACTCATACACAAAAAGGAAGCCGCAGCCACCAATCCAGTTGCCAAGTCCTCCCATTTTGCCCTGGTGAGCTGGAGATCAATCACAAGCTGCTCCATGCCATCTGACATGGTCCTTGCCATCCAAATGACAGTGAGCACACCCCCTCCTCATTTTAACCAGTCATGTACCCAGAAAAGACCACACCCATTGGGCCAGAGAGCCCAAAGGTCATTGGCTAAACAGAACGAATTCCCACAATAAGACCAGGCACAGGAGTCAGAGACCCATTGGTTCACACTCTTAGGAGTCCCATAAAAATACTAAGCTGAAAGCCATAATAAATATGCAGAGGACCTGATCAGATTTGTGTAGTACCTGTGCCTGCTGCTTCAATCTCTGTGAGTTCATATGAGCTTTGCTCAGTTGATTTATCAGGCCTTGTTCTCCTCATGTCCTCCATCCCTTCTGGATCTTACATTTTTTTTGGCCTCCTTTTCAAAGGGTTTCCTTGAGTTCTGAGGGGAGGGATTTGATTGAGACATCCCATTTAAAGCTGTGTGTTTCAAGCTCTCTCTCTCTCTCTCTCTCTCTCTCTCTCTCTCTCTCTCTCTCTCTCTCTAATCTGGCTATGGATCTCTGAAAATGTTCTCATCTGTTGCAAAAGAAAGCTTTTCTGACGATGACTGAATAAGGTACTGATCTATCAATATAGCAGAATAGATGATTGGGAATTTTTTATTTCTTTTATGGAGGAGAATATTTTGACGGTACCTCTTCCTGCTTCTTACAAAGCCTAATATAGCCTGTGATGTATTTAGGGAGGGCAAATGCAGGGGTGAGTAATGAGCAGACATATGGGGAGGGAGACTGAGGTACAAAGTAAAGAGGGAACTATATTCTAGGAAGACTCCTCTGTATATCTGGACACTCCCTCAACTATATTCTGCACCTTAGAGTACATGGTCTTCAAAATTGTATCTCAGGATATTCTTTAGAAAAGAGGAAGTGAAAGAATTTATTTTCCATCTCCCACTCATCACACTGTTTACCCTGGGACATTGATTACGGTATATTTCCCAGTTTCATACGAATATTTACTAAGTAATCAGGGCAGTATCTTTTACTGTAGTGCCATAAAAGTAGCCACTGTCTAATTCAAGAGACAATGTGGTTGGTTTTGAGGGATATAATGTCCATGTGAAATTAACTGGAGTGTACATGGGGGGAAATTACTATCAGGGAAAACACACATGTTCAAAAGACCCAGACACCCAGAGAGTGAGAGTGTTTGATATGAATATGGTCATGACTTTCTGTCCCCCAAGTCACTGATTCCACAAAGACTTTCTTATCCATTTACTCCTTGCCATGATAATTTTTCTCGTGCCAATCATTTATTGTTTTAGAGCACACATTGTTTTTGTATAGTATTTTTTTCTCTCTCTCTCTAGGATGACTTAAAGCCCATAATTTCACAGACTACTATAATGCCATCATCTTCTACCCAGTACCCCGTATAGTACCTTGAAGACAGTAGGAGCCTAGGAAATACTTGCTGAATAAATAAATGAGTAACCTGAATAAGTGACTTGTTCAATATTTCTCAGCTAACAGGAAATCAGAGCAGAAGTTACTATCGATTTCCTGATCTGAAGATAGTATTTTGATAAACTGTGGTCTAAATGATGGAGAAGCAGATTATAATATAATGATTATAATATAATAATATAATATAATGAGCATGTGCCTCGCCAGACTTCTCCAAACTGACCTTTGCCGACGGATGCTTTCTTGTAACATGATGGTGATGGTCATGGCAATTGTCCTCTGAATAAGCAGCCGTCTCCAGTAGCAGCGTCGCCATCACCACCACCAAGAAGCAGCTTGTAGCTCAGAGTAGAAAAGCTACCACCTCCATGGTCCTGCCGCCACTCAGCCCCTGCCGCAGCTTCTCCTCAGCAAGCCTCCCAGGCTGGCCTGGAACTTGGGATCCTCTTGTTTCTGTCTTCTTTAGCAAATCCTAGTGGCATGCAGCTCGGGCCTGAGCTGGGGCCCGCAGGGCCACAGGCAAGTAGCTTTTTCGTGAATTCGGGCCAACAAGTTGGGCACCAGATGTAACACGAATCTTAAAAGGTCTTATTAAATAAAAACAAACCCAGGGGAGCCAGGTATTGTGGTGAATTCTGAAAGATCAGAGAATCAGAATAAGCCACAGCTAACCTGACTTCGCCAACTTCTCAGCTGATCCTGTTTCTGCAAACTGGAAGTCTCTAAGTCCTCATCCGAATGGATCTCAGCTGAACTGCTGCTAAAAGCCTAAAAGCTTAAAAAGGCTCCAGTTCCTGGTCCTCATGGCTTATATACATTTCTGCTTCCTGCCGTCATTTCCTGGGATTAAAAGTATATGTCTTTCTCAAGCAAGACATGAGATCTCAAGTGCTGGGATTAAAGGCATGTGTCACCTTGCCTGGCTATTTTCAGTGTGGCTTTGAACTCACAGAGATTCAGATGGATCCCTGACTCCAGAATGCTAGGATTAAAGGCATGTGTGCCACCATTTTCTGGACTCTATGTCTACCTAGTGGCTGTTCTGTTCTCTGACCTCAGATAAGTTTATTAGAGTGCACAATATGTTGGGGGACACAATATCACCACAGCATATGGGTTAAGCTTCATCTGTCTTAACTCATCTAGGCCTGTACTCTCAACAGAAATTCTTGCAATGATTATGTTCTATATCTGTGTTCTCCAATATGCTATCTACCTAGATCCACCTGATTACTTAATGCTAACAACTGGACATTTAACTCTCATCAATTTAAATTTAAATGGCCACACATGGTTACTCATCATCATACTGAACACAGTATCTGACAATATTCTTAAGATTTAAGGCTAATCTTTTAGTGTCTAACAAACTGACAAATGAATCTCTTCTAAATATTTGAATCAAGTGGGTCAATGACTTGGTTCAACTTTTACATTTTTGTATTTTCTCTCTAGAATTTTATAGGGGAATTCATTAAATAAAAGGAGGGTTTTGTTTATAACCTTGAAATAAAAAGTGCTTTGGGGAAGCATTTATTGGATTATTTGTCAAAATTACATGAATTTTGTAATGTAATTTTTTAAATTTAAAGCAATCTTTGTAAGGTAAAGATTGGAAATAAAGGTAAGTTTGGAACAATTTGTCTTCCATATGGAGTGATACACAAGGTGGTTCTCCCTAAAAATATGTTCTCGTCACTAAGCAGCTGAGTCTTATGCAATCATACCAGTCAAGCCCGAAACAACTGTGTACTGTTCGTTGGTACTAAGGATATGCACTGCCTACAGACGATTGTCTGGGTATGCCCCCTTTTTCCTCTGGCTATTAATGGTGAGATGGTTCACTCTGAGTTGTCTTTGTCCCAGAATTTCCACATCATTCTAGAATTCCCTTCTTGTTTTAGTAAATGTTGTTAAATCAAGCTGGTCTCGCAGAATGGTATAATTTCTGTTTTCCTATTTGTTCTCTGAGTGGGACTCAGACTGGACTCAGTATCAAGGTGCTAGGATATATGAATTCTAAAAACAGAAATGATTTGATCTGGACCCCTCAATCCAGTATTACTTATATTAAATATCCATGCTTCCACTCTTCTCAGATACTTTTACACCTTCGTGATCTGGTTTGATATAAATAATTTGCAAATAGGGAGAAATCACTGACTTACATACTCCGGGGAAGACAATACAGTGAGGACCTGCTGTGGATGATTGATTGATAAATAAAGTGCTGATTGGCCAGTAGCCAGGCAAGAAGTATAGGCAGGACAAGGAGAGAGGAGAATTCTGGGACGTGGAAAGCTGAAGCAGAGAGATGCTGCCAGTCACTGCTATGAGAGGATGTTAAGATACCGGTAAGCCACGAGCCACATGGCAACTTATAGATTAATAGAAATGGGTTAATTTAAGATATAAGAACAGCTAGCTAGAAGTCTGAGCCATTAGACCAAACAGTTTAAGTAATAAAAGTCTCTGTGTGTTTACTTGGTTGGGTCTGAGCAGCTGCTGGACTGGCAGGTGAGAGAGATTTGTCCTGACTGTGGGCCAGGCAGGACCAGAAAAACTCTAGCTACAGAGGACCCCTCCATTCTGCTTTCCACGTTCCCCATGTGGATAGAAGGAGGTTTCTCGACTCCCACAGAACTGGTTTCTGAGTATGTGGAATATTACCTCATTACCTCCCAGGCTTTACTCTTCCTGGAAGAAAACTGCCCTAACCTTTACCAAAACTGAGCATCCGTGTGGAGTGAGGCACATCCCTTAAAATATTGCTACAAAACAATGACACCAGAAGAAGCACTGACTACTGCCATCATTTTTATCCTTGTATATTTTGCATGCATTAAAAGGAGAGCATGAGAGACATTCAGTCCATAGAATGCATTCCATTATAATAAAAATATAATTTGTTGTAGTTCCAAAATAATATGAACAGTGATAAAACTGAAGGAAACATGATAGAAAATTGGCATGCATTTAATGACGCCCCCCACCACCAAAGAAATTAATTTTTTAAACATCTGCCCCTGTGTACCAGGTAAATATCTTTTTAGGTCTAACTTAAATATCTCAAGATACAATATACACATTTATTTCATTTTTGTGATGCCCAACGAAGTAAAATATATGGACTACTTTGCTTTGAGGGATAAGCCATAATTGGTTTAAAGATCAATAACTTTGTAACTTCTTAGCTTTCTCCAGGGTAATGTCATTCTGCCCTATGCTCTGTCCAGTTCTCTGCTGCTGTTTCAAGTTTGATGAGTCTCATCATTATTTCCATAGACCGTGCCTCCACGTGCCAAGTGAACTGCACACAGCACTCAGCAGCTGGGCTTCACTGCCCTGCCTGCTCTGTCATGACACATAGTCTGCACAGTGCCCACTGTGGCGATCTATTGTGTATCCTAATAAAATTTGCCTGAAGATCAGAGAACAGAACAGCCACCAGATTAAACATAGATGTCAGACAGTGGTGGCACATACCTTTAATCCTAGCACTCAGGAGGCATAGATCTGTCTGGATCTCTGTGTTCTAAGCCACCCTGGACTACATGAGTTGACTCAGTCTAGGAAAAAAAACAGAGCCAAGCAGTGGTGGCACATACCTTTAATCCCAGCACTTGAGATCTCATGCCTTTGTTTGAGAAGCACACACCCTTTAATCCCAGGAAGTGATGGGTGGTTGGAGAAAGATATATAAGGCTTGAGGAGACAGGAACTAAAGGCTTTTCGGCAGAAGCATACCTTTCAGCTAGAGGCTTTTTCGGCTGGAGCCTTTTGAGTGAGGACTCAGAGGAATTCAGTCAGAGGATTCGTGGAGTTGGCAAGGTGAGACGTGTCAGTGGCTTGTTCCTTTGTCTCTCTGATCTTTCAGCATTTACCCCAATATTTGGCTCTAGTATTTTATTATTATTATTATTATTATTATTATTATTATTATTATTATTATTAAAAGACCACTTAAATTTCAAACAACAGCCCACTGTTCAGAGTGCATGTAATGTCATGGGTTGAAGTGGAGTCAGGCAGGACACGAAGTGCCTTGCATCTGACCCCACTTCAGTGACATTTGTAGACCTGTAGGTAAAGCCAGCTTCCGAGTACTTATTTTACCCACTTGTTTTTTCCTCTTTAATTTTTCCCTCTTAAGAGGTAAGTTGCTGGCTTTTGGCTATATTTATCTTGGTTACTGTAAAGTATCTCCCCCCACCACCACCTCTTTGGAAGCTTTAGCAAACAGATTAGAAAATCTGATTGGTGGCATTTTCTTTACTTATGGCTGTTTTCTTTTCCAAGCTTTGAGAAAATGGTGTGCAAATGCGTTTCTCCCTTTCCTATAAGCTACCCCTGACTGTGCTGTCGACATTTTTTTTTCTCCAAATTATCACTTCATGGTCCTCTTACAGCTTCCCTAGTGTTTCATGAGCAAACAGCTCTTCTACTTTTCTTCAGTTGTACAGAATGTTAAAGAATTCATGAAGAGCCTGGAGCTTTTACCTCTAGAATAGGTATTAACTGGGCTCCATCATTACTTCAAGACTAGGGAATTCACTGTGTTTTGACAATTAGGTACACACACGAAGTAAGGTTTGGAGAATGTCCCATAGCTTCTTGAAGGCCATTTTTTTTGTTCCTCTTCTTTCTTACTTGAATTTGGTATGGTGAGTTGCTGCAAATACCCAGCCCAGAATTCTCTTTGGAGAAGAGAAGGCTTGCTTTGTTCACTTTCTAGGGCTCTCTACCCAGGAAGGTTTGTTTCTCCTCAGACAAGCCTTTCATACTTTTAGGTCATGATCAAATGGTTCACAAGCTCCTCCTGAAGCACACAAGTTACCAAGGCTGTCTGTCTGCCACAGTAAAAAAGAGTCTGTAAGGAATAACTGAATTTATTGTCAGGTTTTTCCTTTATATTTACAAATGAAACCACTGTGTTGATTCCAAAGATGTACATCGGACTATAGACTCACACTGAAGAATAATGCTTTAGGACCAGTGGGATGGCTCGCTGGGTGAAAGCATTTGCTGCCAAGCTTGGCAACCTTAGTTCAATCATGAGGACTCCAAAGGCAGAAGAGGCCCCCATTCTCTGATCTCCATAGGTATACTTTATCACTTGTGCCCCAAAATAAAATCCAATATATCTGAGTGGGTATAAGATGGGGTCAAGAGAGGGTAATTGGGAGGTTCTGAAGGAGGAAAGGGATGAGGGGGATTGATATAATTCTATTCCAATTAAAAACATATTAAAAGAATAATGCTTTATAATTTAGTTGGCTGACCTGTGTGAAGGTCACATATTTGTCATATGATGCTGTCTTGTCACTTTTAAGGAGTCTGAAATATTTTCATCAACACGATGAATCTGAATGTTTTCACAAGCACTCTAAAGGAATGTGGGCATCAAGCAAACCCAAATATACGGCGCATCTGCGTGTAAACTACATCATCAATTACCATCAACAACAGCGAGAATGTTCAAAAGCATGGTGACATTAAAGCATGGTGACATTGTGTGAGGGCACTAGCCAGTATTGTCTTTAATCACAGGTTAATAATCCAGGATTACAAATTTAAACAGTCCACATGGTAATATGGTCACTGCTAACCCGTGTTCCAAGTAAAACATTCTTAAGATTTTATCAGTTTAAAACATGGTGTAGATGCTGGGAAGTCCCTAACATCTCATTCTTTTGAAGAGCAAAAGGCAGAGGGAGCCCAGTATGAGGACCTTTCTGTTTACATAGTTCTGTGGAATTTGGTAGAATCAACAGCACATTTCCTTTCTGTAGCATGTATATTTTGACTTTTGTAGTTCATCACAGAGAATGCACAAAGGCAATAAAAATATGGAAAAACACAACCCCATGCCTTTGCCTCTAAGAAAGTCTGTTTGCGAAACAAAAATGTAATTATCAGGACATATTCTTAACATTAGTTTTTTTGCAGCATTTTAATTTCACAATTTTCCAAGTAATTTTTACCTGCTTTTCTCTAATGGCAATAATTTGCATATATTTCAGTAAAATTACTGTAATTTGTTATTTTTATTTTAAGGGATTTGTTAGATTTAGATTTATACTTGTTTTCTTTTTTTTCAAACCAAAGGTAGTTTCTCCTTAGTTCAGGATTAATAAACTGTAAATGGGTGAAATCACTTTTCTTAGTTAAGGCTTCTGTTTCTGTGAAGAGACACCATGACCATGACAGCTCTTATAAAGGAGAACATTTAATTGGGGCTGGCCTACCGTTCAGAGGTTTAGTCCATTGTCTTCATGTCGACCTACATGCAAACATGGTGCTGGAGAAGGAGCTGAGAGTTCTACATTATGATGGACAGGCAGCAGATGCAATTGTGTGTCAAAAAGTGTAGCTTGAGGTAGGGGACCTCAAAGCCCGCCCGATCAGCGACAGACTGCCTCCAACAAGGCCACACCTCCTAACATCGCTGGTCCCCAAGCACTCAAACACAGGAGTTGATGGGGGCCATACCTATTCAAACTACTACATAAAAAAATAAATAAATAAAACTGATTCTCAAGCAAGGTTTAAATGAAACAACTTCAAACTCTGGGCAGCAGTAGGATGTCCATTGAGAATCACTTATACTCCGAAAAGTATTAAAGCTCAAAGCATCTGTACCTTCTGGGGGCCTGAGCAGGAATAGAAAGAGCCGCTATGCTTAGCTTCGTGTTGACTGCCAGGCTATCTGATAGGCGGTAAACTAGTGTTTCCACAGCCATGGAGCCAAGGGACTGGGGACTGGGGCTGTGGGGGCAGGGTGGGAATGATCAAATCTCGAGCTCTACAAGGGCTCCAGATTTTTGACAGCCAAAATCCCTAGCTGGAATAAGCTTAAAAAACGAAAACAAACAACAACAAAAACCAGTGGACTGAGCCGTTTTAGACTGCCAACACTACCATAATTGATGGTAACTTAAAAAATAATTTTATAGCCAACTATTTTTTAAAATATTTATACATTTAGGATTAAAATAGAATTATGTCACTTTTCCTCTTCCATTTCCTAACTCCCACGCTTTAATTGATAACCTCTTTTTCATTGATTAGTATTGTTATATACATATCTACTTAATGGTAACTTTTGACAGCTCTACCCTAATTGGCTGGGTATTATTAAAGATCTCACATTCCAGCTGCTTCACTGGAGGCTTCACAAACATTTTCCAGGGGATGCCGGATGAAGGAAGAAGACAGGACTTCAGAGTCTGCTCCTGGCTGTCAACCACCCCGAATCTCCTGTATAATTCCCACAGAGTTAAAAGATGGACTTGGTTTTTAATGGCAACACACAAATAAATAAAAAATAAAGAATAAAATAAAAAAATGAGGAATAGCACAAGCCCTTCTTCCTGAAAAAGAATATTGTATTGTAACTGACAAGAACTTTAAAAAGTTATGCCTGACACAAGTTTTTTCTGCAAAAAATTTAGAAGAGTAATCATTAGTTTTTTTCATTTAATGTCATTATCAATAATTTTTTCTTAAGTAATGACAATCATTAAAAGCCAGTATCAGATTATTGTGAATACCAATGTCAGATCAAACTACTTTTAGGTCAATAATTAATCTACTTTGTACATAATCTCTTACACAGAGTTTATGAAGATAAAACTGTTTATTGGTCTGTGGGATTAAATGCAGTATTCACTCAGATTTGCACAACTGATTTGCACAGAAGTGACATTTTGTCTTTCTAAATAAAGAAGTGTCTATATTTAGGAAACTGGTGCTTCCCATAAAGACACTGTCCAAACAATTTTCGAAAGTACTAGAGAGAATATTAGGAAATGCTCAACTTCTGAGGATACTCATTTGATTACCAAGATTGTAATTCCTGAACTCCACATGAGTGGTGAGAGAGGGAAAATAGTTGAGTTACAATAATACCAGTAACTAAGTAACCAAGGATGAACATCCCACATGCACTTTACTTGGGTAAATGACGATAGTACCACTTTATACCATTAATAAAATAAGAATATAAAAATCTTAGCAAATAAATCTTCCTCTCTTTCGTGTGTGTGGGTACATGCATGTGTATGAATGTAAATGTGTAAGCACACGTGAGTGTGTGTGTGTGTGTGTGTGTGTGTGTGTGTGTGTGTGTGTGTGTGTGTGTATCTGAGTGTAGATGTGTTTTAATGATTTAGAAGACAGTCATGATTTTTGCCATATGCTTTCTATCAGCTGGAAATTTTTAGCAGAGAATTACATTGTCTTGCAACTGTAACAGAAACTATTAAGAAAGGGCAAATGGATGCAAAACAGTATTGAATTCTAGCATCTAATCAACCCGATGTCATAAGTAAATGAAGCCATATTCCATGAAGCTGAATTTAAATTTGGATCTAAGGCATGAAGAGCATTTACCTGATAAAGCCAGAAAAGAGTCTTCCTGTCATATGAAGAAGTACAAGAGTGTGGAATCCAAATTCATGTGATGATTATAGGTATGACGAAATTCAGTGCAGCCATGATATACTCTTAAGTTTCTCCTTTCAATACGTCAGCAGTTTGTAGGCCTCCAAAGTATTATTTATGACCAAGTCATATTTGTGTAGAGGAGACATAAAGATAGTTGCTGGGTTCGAATATTGTTTCAGTTGGCCAGGTCTAAGCTGTGTATTACCCTTTGTACATCAAAATTACTCATATTTTTATTGAACACAAATGGCTGGATGTAGTGTGGAAATAATTCATTGGCTGACACACTCCAACCACGAGGAATCACAGAAATCTTGAATGCCTATCCACATTTTAAAATGTATTGTTTGTTAGCTAGAAGTAAAAAAAATGTGCATTTGTTTTCTCTGCTCCATTTGTTGGTGGATCAGTTGGGTTAACTCCAATTGGAAACAGATTTTAAAACATTATTTATGAAGCCTACAGATTTTGCTTCCTCCTTTGCAGTCCTCTAAAGAATATCTAATTTAAATATATCAAATTCTTTATATAGAAGCCTCCTTAATTTACTGCTTTGTTTCAGGGAAGGAAATGAAGCTTGCTGAGCTATCTTGCAGAAGCCCTAACACTAAACAATATACTCATTATTTTTAGTTTAAGCATGAACAGATGTGGATTTTTCTTTATTTATTTAAACTAAGACGCACCAGTATGAGAAGTAATTTAACAGTCATCCCGATTTAGGATAAAGGTTTTGATCAGTGTTTACTGCAGTAGTTACATATTGATGTTTGTGTTGTGAGCTGCCAACGCCAAATTAATGTTTTTCTGTTACCATAGACCTTCACCATAGTTTCAAAACGACAAGATATAGAAGGAAAATTAGCCAATATATTACAGCTCTCAAACACCAAGTTGATTCTGTCTTTAGGCTTCATTGGTAAATTGCAATTATTATTTACATATTCTATATGTTTTGTGGAGACATATATCACTTAAAGACTATTTTTCATTGTTCAGTTTAATAGCTTTATTGCTAAACTGGAAAATGATGCAGTTGAAAATACATCAAGCCGGTCATCATTTAAATGAACAGGGAAGAGTGTGAAAAATAGATGTACTAAAATTGCTCCTTTTAAATCAGTTACATCAGTACAAAGAGAAGTAAATTCTAATTGAAATGCATCATCATGTATTCAATTTATTCCAAACACAGGCTTTATGCGATTGCCTTGTTAGACAAGAATGTGTGCATGTGAGAACACAATACTTGCATTGACATTTGAAAATCTGGATATTATTGACATATACTGACTGATTAATTGCTTAAACTATGTAACTATGCAGATATACAGGGAGAGGCTGTAAATACAAACCTGTCTGTGAATTTTTGTTATTCCTTTCCTTTTCTTCATCTTTTTTTTTGGGGGGGGGATAGCATGTCATGCTTTCTCTTCCTTAGAACACTTTCTTATATGCTGTTATTTCATTTTCCTTGGCTCTCCTTTTACCAATCTGGATTTCAGAATTTCTTAGTAATTTAAAAACTTCCTGAATCCAACAAAGAATTTTCGTCTCCTCTTCCTCTCTCTCTCTCTCTCTCTCTCTCTCTCTCTCTCTCTCTCTCTCTCTCTCTCTCTCTCTCTGTCTTCCCATTGTTCACAACTGTTCTTGGCTTTACTTAACTCTGGACTCTCTAAAGCTACATATTGGTTGCTATTATCTGAAGATTTAATCTAACAACCAAGAGATAAAAACGTATGATCTTTCCTTAGTTGTAACTACCAAAGTGATTTTTCTATCATTCTGTGCATCCTAATCTTAAATTTGTTACTTTACATTCTATTCTGCTCCAATACCTTAAGTATTTAAACATTGTATCATTGTATTTCCCATTGTTATTATCAGTTCTATACTTATTCATAAATTTCTCGAGATTGTTTTCTCTTCCAAATACAAATAACTAGACTTGTCACTGTCTGAGTTCTTACTTCTTAGCATGTTCAATGAGTTCGAACTATGGGTACTGTTTGTAAGGCCACTTTCCTGTCTATTACTTGGTTCAGTCTGAATTTTATTTCCTGCTGATGAATTCCATAGTTAGATTAATATGAAGTGATTATCTTGTCTATTGATGAACTTCATTGCTATTTTAATATAAAGTGATTGCTTTCTATCAATATTTTCAAGACTGTTTTCAGCTTAAAATGGATTCCTAAATGGATATGTACCTACGCCAGCTTTATTTTTTTGGTTCAATTGTCATTACTAAGTTGGACAGCATGGGGTAAAATATTACAAAAGAGACCAACCTACAGGCCGTGCTCAGGATAAGGGTGGCATGGAAGTGACCTAGAGGGCATCCAGAGATGAAAGTAACCATCCCTGAGATTTAGGTGAACCCTGACAGGACATTATCCGCCACATCCCAGTATTTATTGCTCATTTCTTTTTTCTTGCGGCTCCACTCAGAGAGAACACCACATATTCAATTCCCAATGTCCCTCTGTCTCTAGCATTGCTTTCCATTTTTCTCTCCTTTTTTTTCTGTAATATTGATTTGGAATTTCATTTCCAATACATGATGAATTTGGGGAAACATTTTTGGAACAATTGGTTTGAAAGTACCCCACGCTCATGTAAAAAAGAATGTTTCTGCAAATGACCACATATGTACTTAAAATTCTGTTTTTCAGAAAAGTTTTATTTTATTTCATGTGTCTTCTTGCATATGTGTATGTGCACACCATGTGCACAGGTGCCCATAGAAGTTAGAAGAGGGCACTAGATTCCCTGGAACTGAGTTACAGGCCGTTGTGAACCACTTGATTTTGATGTTGTGAACCAAGCCTGAGTATTCTGTAACAGCAGTACTCTTAACCTCTGGTTCATCTCTTCCACATCTCCAATCTAGTTCTTCATTTGGAAGAACTACCAAATCTTGATATAGTATTATTCACTATTTCATTCTATGGTATTATGCTCTTACATAGAGATGTCCCCCTTGGTTATTGTTAGTATTTTTAGCTATAGAATAATAAAGGTAATATACCTTTCTCACATTGATATTGAGTTTCCCCATATAATAGTTTATAAAGATTTGGACTTAATTTTCATTGTCATGAGTTTTCTTTATGGCTGAGAATTTCATACATGTATACAATAAAATAGGTTCATATCTATCCCTTGTTTTCTTCCTTCATCTCCCTCTGTATAACCCATGCCATGTTACCCTCCCATCTTTGTTCCCTCACTGCCCATCTGTGCTTCCTGTGCACACATGGCTATGGAGCCAGCAGCTAGAGCACGGGAGACTTACCAGTCTCAGACTGGTTTTCCCTCCCAACCAGCTGTCACCCTCCAATCGCTCACTGAAGTTTTTAATGTAATGCTTGAAGAGAATGACTAGTAAATCACACTTATTATGATATCATCGCCCCTTTCTTCTGTTCCCGAAAGTGTAATGTTACAAAGTGCATTTTATACCTTAAATGTTTGCTTTCGTGAAAGCAACACTGGACTAAGTCAGTTGTACTCACTTTCCATTGGAGCAGACTGTGCTTTCCACCATGGCAACAGAAAAGTAAAGCATTTGAAAGCAGTAAATTTGCTGACAAACATGCAAAAGTATTAGTATATCTGATTACAATTGTACAAATCCTCTGAAAATAGACTAACAAACATTATTCTTTAGAATGAGGGCTTAGAGACTGAACTGGTAGGGAATTTGGCATTTTATACTTTCATCGCCTGATATAATAAAGCCTGTAGTAGGTTTGCATTTTAAAATAGTAAGTGACAAAGACAATTGAGTAGCCCACATCACAGGAAATGCAATTTGTGTTTTGACCAATGGTAAAAACCACAAAAATGTGGTATCAAACGTATTTCCTTTCTGAACAAACCACTTGTTTTCTAGATTACATTTTCCTCACACAAATATACATTTAGTTACAGCATAGTTTAAAATAGTTGCCAATAAACAGATGATCATTTTTAAAGTATTGTGATTTTGCATACCTTATTGTTTAATTATTGTCTAAATCTTGCTCATACGTATTATCAATATTTAGGAAGTTATGCTGATCTTGCTGATTACGTGGGTGTGAGTCCAATATTGATTACATTTCTGAGTAGTTACCGCATTTGTTCTTGAGATCAAACCAGCTGCTTGATTCCCCATGGAGGAGGTGTGTTCGGTAAATACTGTCGGACATCACAGATGCACATGGAAATGTGCATGCTCTCAGCTGCACAAAAGGATAATCTTGTTTCCTACCCTCTTAAAGGCAGGTAAGCAGGGCTCCTCTGAGTACTCAGACAGAGACGGCACAGCGTAGGCCTAGTGTGGGCTTGTCTATTTTGTTAGATAACCCTACCAAGACTTGAGAAATAAAGAGTTTCATTTTCAAACCCTTACAACTTTAATGCCCTTTGGGGAAAATTCTTGGCTGAGAATCCAGATAAAATAATCACATTTCAACTACAAAGAATTTAAAACTAGTTTATGTTGGGGAGAAACTGGGGTTCTCCAGCAGAATACTCATAATGTTAATTTGATGGCATGTTGGTCTGCTTACAGCCAGCTGTCCCCTTTGCTGTCGGGTGCAGAGAGAAATTAAGATTCCATGCATTTCTCTGATTGCTCTCTCGGGATGAAAGCCTCGGTGTGTTTCTCCCACCTGCACTCAAAGACAAACACTGCACATCTATGTGAGTAAAGCCATCTCTAGCGACAGAGATTGAGTGAAGACAACTTCACTAGTTCAGTGAGAGCTGTGCGTGAGGATAGCAGTTATATTCTCTTCCTGAAAGTGTCAGCAGTCCGTAGTAAGGGAGATTCTTAACACTGCTCAGGGACTGAAAATGCAGCCGTATAGAAAGAAATCGGTACTTTTGAGAGTGGTTATCCTACTCACTTGTTGCTCCAATATTTCACACTGAGAAACTCAGTTTTAAAAGTCAGAAATACATACATTAAATACAGTTTTAGTCACTGGCTACATAATGTCAGAGTGGCCTTAACCCTAGAAAAGTGGAATTAAAATACAGAAAGTACTACATTTATATATAAATATATGTAAATTTTGAATCCAAACTAATTTTTAAAAATTCAGCAAATGGTGCATAGAGCCAGCTGTCTCTCTAACACCCAGACCAGGTAAAGACGAAACAAATAAAACCACAGCAGACTGCCTTTGAGCATATGATTTTAAGAAAAGCTGAGAACATGTAGAATATATGGAGCAGTGCAACCAAGATGACAAGAAAAATAATATTATATGATAAATAATTAAAATAATTTATTTAGACTGGATAATTATTTTCTTTATTTCAGACATTTTCAAAGTCCCTTCCATTAGGTATTTCAAACTTAGCACTAAGGTGTTATCGGCTGTCCTGGACATGCTATGGTACATCAGCTGTCCCTGTGTCCTCTACATCCTCCTCCTGATAAGCCTCTACCATTCTATGAACGTACTCTCCCATGCTCACACTCCTTTCAGTGTCTAGTCACCACTGTTCTATA